>JASKGM010000013.1:3108170-3135685 GCA_034509205.1 Ceratonia siliqua | reverse complement strand
ATACATATGTAACAAGCTGGGCATGATTGATATATATGCTCCAGCTTGAGGGGGAGTGTTAAGAGTATTTAAGCTATTTTAGTCTAAGGGTATTTTAGTCTCAGTATTTCTATTGGATAATATTTCCTTTTCCTATTATATATACATGATCACCTGTTTAATAAGATATGGTTTTTCATTATTTCTCTTTCCCTTCAACAGGATGCTGTGATTTACGTCCTTAGATATCTAAAGGGAGCACCAGGGCAACGGTTGTTATAGGAAGATAAGGGTAATACACATGTGATTGGTTACACTGTTGCAGATTGGGCAAGGTCTCCCTTTAATAGGCATTTGACTTCTGGGTACTAGGTTCTTATTGGAGGAAATATGGTTTCCTAAAAAAGTAAGAAACAAGATGTTAGTACTAGATCTAGTGCATAAGCGAAATACCGTGATATGGATTTAGCAACATGTGAACTTATTTTGTTGAAGCAGTTGTTTTAGGAGTTGAAGTTTAGGAAAATTACCAGATGCAGCTGATTTTCAATAATCAAGCTGCCTTACATATAGCCTCCAATCTTGTTTTTCATGAGAGGATTAAGCATATAGAGATTGATTGTCATTTCGTTAGGGAAAAGATTTTGTCTAGTTGCATTAATATGAGTTTTGTCAACTTAAATGATCAACTAGCAGATATATTTACTAATCCTTTAGAGTTTCTCATACGAATTATACTTGTATATGATTTATATGCTCCAGTTTGAGGGGGAGTGTTAGAGTTTTCTTTCAGTTAGGAGTTATCTAAGTCTTCTACTTTCATTAGTTATCAGATTAGTTTATATTTCAGCTTATCTCTAGGAGTTTATCTTGTACTTAAACTCTATCTGATAGTATTATAAATAAAGGGAGTTACAAGGGCTGAGTATGAGTTTTCATCTGGCCCCTAAACATTAGCTTTAACCCTCCATCTCAACACTACTGATTGAAGATTTTTGAGTGTATGTACAATGGATATGTGTTTGTTTACAGAGAATGTGCTTAAGCAATTAGCCAAAAAATGATGATGACATGGATTTGGCGGGACTTATCTGTTTGGAGATTGTAGAGAGATAGAGAGAGAAGAGAAATAAGTATATGAAGTACTGACTTGAATGGTCAGCCTCCTGAACTATCTTATTTATGGACAGGTGGGGGTTTAGTGCATGTAGTACATCTTACTCGTACTTGGAGTACTTTACTAGCACTAGGAGAATATAGCATAAGCCCAACATTAAAAGGCAATATATTTATCAAGCTTCCTCAAGCTAGAGCATAGATGTTAATAATGCCCGGCTTGTTACAATAAAATCAGTTCTAGTCCCATTAATGGATTTGATGAACACCTAAGCTAATTGCTTTCCTGTATGAACATATGATGTAGTAGTTAGGTTATGGTGGATCTTCTCTTGGGCAAAATGACAATCTACTTCAATGTACTTTGTTCTCTTATTTGGAACACAGTTGGATAAGATGTGCATAGCGGCTTAATTATCACACCATAACTTCATTGGAACTGATATGTGAAATCCAATTTTAGTTGGCAAATGTTTGACCTATGTAAGTTCGCATGTTTTTTGAACCATAGCATATAATATTCAGCCCTTGCACTTGAATAGGCTACCACATTATGCTTGTTGCTTCTCCAAGTTACTAGATTCCCTCCTACAAAGACACAATATCCTACAGTAAAGTTTTGATCACTAGGTGATCCTGCTCAATCATCATTAGCAAAGGCTTACACCTGCATATGCCCAGGACTAGTATGCATTATACCATTTGTTGGAGCTTTCTTAAGACACTTAACCACACGAACTGATGCATTGCAATGAATTGTGGTAGTTGAGGACATCAATTGGCACACTCACTGGGAAAACGATTTCTGGACCTGTTGCTGTTAGATAATTCAACGGCATAAGGTACTAAATAACGACCAAGTTCATGGGAAAAACAATGATAACCCTTTTAAGTACGGGAGTAACCCAAAAGGGCACATGTTAAGGACTTTGGATATAATTTAGTAACACTTTGTCAAGTGTCATAAACAAAGTAGGTACATCCAAACACCTTTGGGTGGATAGGAAACAATGAGTGAGAGAGAAACAATATTGAATAAGGAACCCGCCCATTTAAAACTGTGGGAGGCAAGCGATTAAAAAGATAAGCAGCAGTATGAACAGCATCAACTGAAAACACTTTTGATGCTTTCATTTGAAATAGCAAGGCACCGGCAACTTCTGTGAGGTGACAATTCTTTCATTCAGCAACTCATTCTGTTGTAGAGTAACAATACAAGACAATTGATGAATCATACCATGTTCTCTCTTATAAGTGGAAAAAACTGAAAAATATTTCCTGGCATTATCACTTTGCAGAACAAGGATGACATGATTAAATTGAGTTATGACGCACTGAAAGCAATAAATATGGAAAACAACTTATAACACAAGTTATTATATATAGCCATGTGATTCTAGAGTAATCATTAACAAATGTAACATTGTTTAAAACTAGATTGGGAAGCACTGATAACGATTCCAAACATCAGAATGAACAATTTCAAAGTGGGACCCAACCCTTTTAAGGGGATAGGAAGCACAATGGTACTGACACAATTAACAAGGTAAACTAGATATAGTCACTAATTCAGGACAAATTTTCTCAAAACCCTTACCAAGGGAAAGCCTAATTTACAGCGGTGCTGGAAAACAGATGAATTGTTGGAACAAGTAAGAAAAGACAGAAGTCAGGCTGCATCTTTATTCAAAAAATATAACCCATTAGATACACTCTCTTTAGTCTTTACCAATAATCTTAATGTACCAAAAGATCCTGAAAGACATAAGAATCTGGAAGAAGGTTATTGAACAATGTCAAATACTGGTAAGTTGACTAACAGAAAGGAAATTGAGGGAAATGTAGTATAGAAACAATAGTAGAGAAGGAATGTGGGAGACACTGCCACTACCCATAAACTTTGCAACAGATCCATCGGCCAAGGAAACATTAGAATAGATACAAAATCACTAAAAACAATATAGGATAATTGAATCCCCGTCATGTCATCAATAGCGCCGAAATCTGTGACAGCAACGAGAGGAGGGGGAGGAGAAACATGCAGTGGGGTTACCTGTCTTAACAAGGGTGGCAGTAAATGAAGAACCTATGCCTTGAGGGCTTGGAACTAAGTATATTGGAAAACTGATCAGCGGTCATAGTGACAATCTTTACCTCTGGTTCAATTGAGGTGGGAGTAGATAAGATGCATGTTTACCGTTCAGCTTCCAATAAGCTCTTTTGGTATGTCTGTTGTTTAGAGTAATGACAGACCCTAGGACCATCCTCCTTTCCATTCAGCCCAATAAATGTTCAGTTGAAACTCATTACTCATAACATATGATAGATCCTATTGGCTCTCATACGTGAAATCTAGGTGATCCCACAACTCATTAAGTGTATCACAATGCTGGGTAACATCATCCAAGGCCAGATAGAGTGTACTATCAATTTGGTTGAAGATTTTTTGTCTTCCGTCATCCACTTCTGCCTTGCCACCTTAACAGATTTTAGGGGCGGTTATCGTTGAGGTGATCTTGCTGATCAATTTTAGACGCATACCGCCGTATGGTTCCCTTCCACTAAAGATAATTTCTTTTGCTGGTTAATTTGCGATCAATGATTTTCATAGTAGATAGGATTACTGTCACTACTGTCCTCTCCTGTCCCCCAAACACAGTGCTTTCAGACAATGAACAGATCTAGACTACAACTTATGTGGTCAGATACTGACACTCAACCGCAACTCACTGGATTGTTTTCAAGGGCATCACGTATGGAAGCATTCATCTTGCAAGTATGCAAGCTGAAACTGTTGTTCTGATAGCCAATGAGGTTGAGGAAGTTAAACCCCAGGTTGCAGAAATTTACCTTCAAGTTAAACCAACTAAAGTGATCTGCAATGATACATTTGTTGACACTAAATTTACAGAGTGAAAGTCCACTTTTGTTGGCATCCCCATTGAATTTCTTATTCCTGTTGCGCTTTAGGATCCAAATTTGCTTTTGTTGTTATTTATTCCATCACTGCTTCTCCTACCTACTGCTTCAAGTTGGGCTTTTCTGTCGCTTCCACACTTCAAAACTTGAGGTTGAGTTTCCTACAACCAAGGGAGAATGAATGAGGAATGGGATAAGAATATTAGGAGCGTTATGGTTAATGATGATAAGGGTACTTATTTGTAAACCAGGTATTTATGGTATGGGTAATAATTAGATAATAAGGAATGGAATACCTATTTTAGGTGTAGATGTAGGAACGTAGATTGAGCCATCAATTAAGGCTTAAATTAGGGGTGCTCTTTATTTCTATTTCCTTTATTGTTTTAAGCATTTTTTTTTAATGTTTTGTGGGTTCCTAAAAGAGCCCTTTTGCTGTAGACTTTTCGGTCAGTAATGATTTTATATTAGTATCACTATCACTTGCTTTTCTCTTCCACTTCTCCCGAAATTCTTCCCCCTTGCTATCTCTTTCTCATTCCATTCCATCTCCCTATTTTCTCTGGTTCTCCCTTAATTGTTCATTGGTTCTACATCATTAGGCTGTATTGAATTTTCCTACTAACAAGGTTCTCTCCCCTACGCTAGATGAAAAAATGTCCGCCCATAATTCTCAGTCCATTGAGCCATTCCAATCCAGATTTCACAAAGGGGAAAGTAGTGAATGGGAAAGATGAGCAAACAGGCCTGAATAAGGGTAATATAACCACACATAGAGAAATAAGCACCCTTCCACTTATCCAAGCACTTATAAACCTTTTGATCCACTGGATCCCAAAATGAAAGTGTGAGGGTTAATACCTTAAGGAACACTCAAATAAGTGAGAGGCTACTGCAAAATTTTATAACTAGCCAGAAATGCAAAGGAAGAAAGAGTCTGTTTATCCACGTTTATACCTGCCTAAACACTCGTAGCCAAATAAATATTCAATCCAAAAACAACCTAAAGAACTAGAGTATGACTCAGTTGTTGAGTCATCACAAGTCAGACTCAGTTGTTGTTTCTACAGACCTTGGCATTTTTTAGGAGATTTTACATTTTGTCATATAAAGTATAAACAATTTCAGAGTTACTATATGGAAGCACCTTTCATGGTTTCAAAAAGCTTGTAAGTAGCTCTATTCTTAACTTTCATAATATGCTTTAGTAAAACCACTTGTGTGTTTAAAAATTAGAAATTCCACAGGCTATATAATTTTTACTTCAACCTTTTCTCCTTTCATTTCTCTGGCATTTCAGGTTTGTAACTATCCCTTCACAACAAGAGGAATTCTTATGGGTCATATTGTTTTAAACTACCAGCAGTTTCAGGTCAGGAATTTTGTATAGGTTGTTAATTGTTTTTCTATGCTTTTTGTTTTCATGTTTTGTTTTGTTTTGTTTTTTCTGCTTTTTACCATTTATAATATATCATGTAGTTTTAATTACTTATATGACACAACTGTAGGTAACAGATACCCCAGGCCTACTGAAGAGAAATTTTGGTAATTAAACATTTTATTTATTTTTCTTAAACTTTCATGCAGCATTAGTTGTTATATATCTATGATTTTCTTCATGACCGATCCTTGAATCATTTGCTGGTTTGTGGATTTATTTGGATAATAGTGGTCTAGTTGTGATCAATTTGGACAGTCACGTCCTTTAGCTTAGATTTGTTATCTATATCTTAGGTTTTGCTTTGGTCCATAACTTTATTGGGTTTCACTTTCTGTGGTAAGATGGTGGCTCAGAAGGTTTCTATAAGGTTCGCTGGTTGGATGTGCATCATTTCTTGAAGTGGTTGAATCAGGGACAACTCTTTTTTAGGCATGCTTGTTGTAGAAAATAATAATCAGTGAAGAAGAGAGAGAAGAGAATGAGATTATTGAGTTGAATGACCAGGTTCCTGTGTGTCTATTTATAGCTAAAACTAGGTCAAATAAGAATATTACAACTAGTACAAGCCCAGCCCATTAGTTATAACACACATCTTTAACCCTAGCTATCATACTTCTTACACTACTCCTTAAGCTGAAGCTTACAAAGCTTCCAGTTTGTTACAAATAAACACAACTAAAACTAAAAAGAAAAAAAATCCAAACTAAACACTTAACTATCAATGATAAATTTCGATTCAAGAACTTTAGCAACTAGTACTCCCCCTGACACAATTTCCTCGGTAGACAAACAGTTCCCAGAATTCTTCAACGTGCTTCCCATGAGTGGCCCCTTCGACATTCTCACAGCCACTCTCATTGTCCACATCGTCTAATATAATGACAACTCCCAAAAGTCTTCAACCTACTTCCATGAGTAGTTTCCTCAATCTTCTCCCAGCTGATCTACACTACTTGGGTTGCTCCCTTGGCACCCAACAACACAATCTCTTACTAGTGCCAAAGTCTTCAATCCATGACACTCGAAATACCAAACACCAATCTCAAACCACCATAAAGCAGCCATACCTCAGATACTAAAAATAACCGTCCACAACCCAACAGTAACTACCCAGACCACAAACACTAACAACCTCCCCTTCAGAGGCAAAACCCGACCTCCTAAACACCTGTCACCTGTGTTAGTAAAAAATTACTGCCCCCATGCCACAATACTTCAAAATCACATCATTCTAATGCTAGAACAAAAAAATACAGCCTCCTTTCTTCTAAAAACTCAAAAAACACAGCCTACAACTACTGGAAAATTCAAAAGACGCACCTGTCTGGACCACTCCATGTCAGTCCAGTACCACCACCCTGCACCACAGCCTCTGGACCACTAAAATGCCCCAACCTACGTGGCTTCTTTGGCTGGTTTTTTTTCTCCTAGAATCTGTGGCTTGTAACCACAATTTCTTTGGGGGTTTTTCTCAGAGAATGATTCTGAGCAAAACCAACCAAACTACTAGAACAAGTTGCTGGAAAATTTTCCGATCTTCGGAGAAGGTAGCTGGAGCTCCACCAGAGAAAGTGGTCAGAGCACTGCCCATGAGAATTGCACAACCATTAAAACCTAGAACTCTCCCTCACCTAAAACATAATATAGTTAGTGAAGAAGAAAGAAGAGAATGGGATTACTGACTTGAATGGTCAGGTTCCCTATGTGTCTATTTATAATTAAAACTAGGTCAAATAAGAATATTACAACTAGTACAAGCCTAACCCACTAGTTATAATACATATCTTTAACCCTAGTTGTCATACTTCTAATACTTGTCTAGTATCCTCTGTTCAATATCGTTTTAGGAACCCGGTTGCAGTTGCAGATGGAATATTAAATATTGTGCTAGATATTTTATCACTATGTTAAAGGATGGCAGTAGTAAGAAGGATCACTCAGTTTGTTGGGAGACCAGTTGTAGGACTAAAAGGAGGGGTTTTTGGTCTCAGTAGTCTGTTGTCTAAAAGCATTGATATACCATACAAATGGTCAGGTAATTACCCCTCAGTTGTATCCTGTTTAGCATAAGGAATTTAGGAATAAATATGGTAAAAAATACAGGGATGGGGTGTGGTAACTGCAGTTTATGCAACTTGAGTCTTTGAAAGTTCACAAGCAACTCCCACGTTGGTGGAGGATCTTAGTTATCCTGTCCTGTCACTCATAGTTATATCTAATAAATTCCGATTGATTTTTGGTATATTCTTATCATTTTTGGTTTTTCTTTTTCTTTTACCATAACCTTTTCCTCCTTGTTTGGTATATTTTTCATTTTCATTATTTAGAGGACAGGAATAATTTGGAAAAGTTGACACTTGCTGTCCTTTCACATTTACCAACTGCAATATTATATGTTCATGACCTTTCTGGGGAGTGTGGCACTTCGCCTTCTGATCAGGTACCGTGCATTCCATACTTCTATAACAAATTAATTACTAGAATAAGTGAAATTTAACGTGAAACTTATTTTCTCTTAATGGCCATTAAAAGACTTTCAAGTTATAATGCAAGAAGTGATTTCCTTGAAGTGGTTGGATTATCAGTTATGGCCTGCTCTGGATTAGTATTGGATTATGCGATAACAACTTGTCTGTGGTACTTGTTCCTGTCAATATGCCTGGGGTTCCTGCCAGTATGAATGAAAACCTCCTATTTGTGTTTGAACATGGAGCTTACAGTCACCCTTTGGTTTATTGCTATGTAAAATGTATATCGGACAGTTGAAGTCAGATATAAGGGAACAAAAATTAAAGATGAGAAAGTGATGGAAGTTATCTCTTATGTGGATGGGTCCTTTTCTCTGCCCTCAACTCCCCCCCTCCCCCAAAAGAATATAACATGGGTCTGAGTTGCGTCTCACTATGTCAAGTCATGTTGGAGCTGTAAAAGATTTTTCTAGTTGGACGCATGTCTGACAGGTGTCATATGTCAGAAACACATCAGACACTGCAACACACCAGAAAAATGCCTGTGTTGGTGCTTCACAGGTTGCCAGACCCTTTTGTTTAGATATTACAACATGCTCAGAGTTTAGTTAAAAATGCATTTGCATGCCTTAACCTGGATGCATGTGTTTTTGTTCCTTCTCATTTAATTCAATAACACAATATCTATATATATATATATATATATATATATATCAAAATTGTGCGAAAATATATCAAAATTATTTCTTTAAATGATTGGGGTGGCTGTCTCAATGGAGGATAACAATTTTCTCTAGTTTCAAATTATAATTTTCAATTCTAGGATACTAAAAGAGATCAAAGAGGAATGGGTGGACTGAAACCTTGGATTTTCCAGTGTTGAGGGGAAGAGCTCTTGTATTCTCTGCCATTTAAGCATATCATGTTGATAAACACCCCATGATTTCGTTTCTTTGAAATTAAATGTAAATAAAGAAATGCAGTGGGAGAGATCAGCGATACCCTAAAGATATAACAAGTATACCAGAATCAGATAATAGAGTGAGATTGACACTGGCCATTATTGGAGATTGGCTGGGAGATTGGCTGTTTCAAAAACTCTTTGGACCAATTAATTGATAGTGGACCTATCTTTAGGGGAGCAAAATAGGGCTTTTGTCAAAAAAAGAAAAAAGGAAAAGAGACCCTTCAATTTCCATTTTTGTTTTTATTGAGAAAAGAGGGGTGGGAGGGTATAAAAGATCAGGATCAATCAATTTTTTTGTTGTTTTTTCTTTTCTTCGTTTTGATGAATTATGAGGCATTCAGTTGATGATGGTTGGTTATGCAGTTCACCATATATGAAGAAATCAAAGGAAAGTTCACTGAACATTTATGGCTTGATGTTGTGTCCAAATTTGATCTGTTGGAAAAGTCTCCCATGTTCTATGTCACAGAAGATGCATATCCTACACGTGAGCTGGCAAAGTACCGGAAATCAGGACCTGATGGAGCTATTCATGTCTCTGTAAAAACAGAACAAGGACTTCATGAGGTGAGGTTCTAATCTTAATTTATTATATAGTCACTAGCAACCTCATCGATTTTTGTGTGTATAGGAATAAAGGCGTGGTAGTGAATTTTAATTTATTTTTCTTGGTGCATTTCTGTAGTTATACAATGACATTGTTGATGTTCACTTAGAGAAGAGCTTTTCTGCTACAAATCTTAAATTGTGAAACTAGAATATGTTGAGTAGAAAAGAATTAGGGTAAGAAGACAATTATTGCATGAACCATACTTCTATTCTGTATTAAGATGGTGATTCCTTAATGCTTAAGAGGATACGGGCCATAAAACATACCAAGCTCATACTAACAAACTGAATAGACGTGATAATCATATGAATCATTTTCATTATACTTTGCACGGCCAACCTTTTGGAGAAAAGGTATTTAGAATAATATTATTCGGAATAATAACAAACCTGTAATATTCTAACCATATTGGTATTCGTCTTGATCCATCAATTTTTTTGAGCACCTTTAGAGGTTATTGATACTTTCTTTGGCTTGGTTAAAGCCTTTTTTTCCACATAATGTCAGTTCTCAACCACTACCTAAGCATGATCGCGTTGTATATAGTGATGTACGTTTCCGAGGCACTACATTGGTGATATATATTTATATTTGCATAATGCTTCAGATATTTTCTGTGACCAAATTCATTAATACAAGTCAGTGCTTTTTCTGTGAAGCTCAAATGCAGAGTGCATGAGATGCTTAATTTGCAGATGGCCAAGATCAAAGATACAAACAACAACCAAGTGAAGGGGAAGATTTCATTCTAAGAGTACCTCAAATTCGTGAAGAAACTTCTTTGTCAAAAGATGGAAGCTTTATTCCTCATATAAGCCTGAGTACCTTTGCAAAATAAGTTGGGCAAGTTCTATGCTTGGCCTCCAAACAAGGACACAAGCCAATGCTTCACGGAAGGCTCCAGTACCGCAAATACTAAAACACTGATGAGTTGATGGAGGGGAACAAGCTTGAACTTTTTTAAGATCCGGATCTACCAGAACGTGTTTGGTTACCCACTGACTTGAGTTTCCAAGGAATTTTTCCTGTCCGAACTATATTTGAAGTCCTTGAAGAAACAAGAAAATCTTCCTTGACCTTCAAACTTCACAATCCATCCGGCCTTAACCTTGCAATTTGTTGTCACTAGCTGTAACCTTGATGTAATTAAATCCATTGTCACAACTATTCATCACGTGGTTGAACCAAAATAGTTGTCGCCAAGATTAAATTTTCTTTCATGAATTTGTTACTGTCAAATTTTTCTTCTCTTGTCATTCTGCCTTTTCTCCTACTAAAGATGCAACAGCTGGACCTTCACAAGTGATAGTGGTAAATGCGTACTTCCCAACCCTGCTGCACGTCCTAGGGAAAGGGTAAGGGTGTACCAACCTACGCCAACCTTCACTCCCACACACCCGAATCAATCTTCCTCGAGTACAATTAACAATATCCCTTATGATGGTCCTAGAGTTGACATGCTTATCTTTGGGGGAAATCAT
The DNA here is from genome assembly GCA_034509205.1 of Ceratonia siliqua. NCBI lineage: Eukaryota > Viridiplantae > Streptophyta > Magnoliopsida > Fabales > Fabaceae > Ceratonia > Ceratonia siliqua. The sequence goes on along the minus strand of JASKGM010000013.1, from coordinate 3,124,704 downwards.
CCCAGAGATTGGGTTATGAAATGCCAAAAATATTTTCAGATTTACGCGGTGGGGTTGGAGAAAGTGAAAATTGTAGGATCGTATTTGGAGAAGTCTGATACATGATTTTCAAAGATGGCAACATTGGAGGGAACTGTGGGATGAATTTGTGAGTGATTTAAGTGAGAGGCTTGAAGAAAAAGGGTTCGTGGACATTGTAGAAAAAAGTAACAAATTGGGGCTAGAATCACGTGTCGAATGGTACCAAAAAAATTCGAGAAGATAACTTTTGCTAAAATATCATCTGGGGTTAATTAAGGTTATTTTTTCTTATCTCCAGTTTTCTCAGTATATTAGATGGAGAGTTGAGACATTTGTGAAGTTATTGAACCTTGCCACCTTACCCTTAGCGTTTTCCCAAGCCAGACTAGATGAACTTGCCATTGAAATGAGTCTTCAGAAGAACAAAAACATTACAAAATTCCAACCCTCTCTTTGGCTACTAATCCATCTAAACCTTTGACCAAACAACTTCCATCTCCCAACAAAAATTTACAATCTAGCAACAGAACTCTCTTACTTAAGAAGCCAATCAATTTTTAGAATAAATTCTGGATAATGCTATCAATTTGGGGAAAAATATGTTCCTGGTCATCAATGTAAGAGGCAGCAGTTGTTGAGTCTAGCGGTTGATGAACCTGCTAGTGATTGTATTATAGAAGAGTTGGTGGTTAACGCTGCAAGGAGTTATCAGAAGATGAAGGAGTGGAGTTAGCGGTACATCTCAATGCAAGTGTAGCAATTAATTCACTTAAAATCATGGGACTTAATGGTGGTAGTACTATAACTTCAGCTAAGAGAGTGGCTAGGGAACTAAACTATTAGATGAATAACACTTGCCCCTTCTCTGTTGACGCAGCGAGTTGTATGAATAAAACTTTAGAAACACCGAAACTTAGAAATAAATCTGTATTAGTATTTTGCATGCATAAAATGGCATGAGACCTCTAAATTTATGGACAATTTGGACGCTAGTAGAAGCATGCCCAAATACAAATTAATAAGAGTCCTAATTAAATAAGAAAACGTCTAAAATTACAAAAATGGCACTAGAAATTTAAAATGGCCCAAAACACACTAAAATAGAAAAATTTGTCCTCAAATTTTGCCTTTTCCTTGATTGCCACGTCGATGGGCTCGGGAAAGCTTTCCATTGATATATAATGGGCTCTGTAACTTCACTTGTGTAGAAAGTTATGACTTTTTAAAGCCACGAATCTTTCAGTTAGACTTTTGATGTTGAGTCCGATCCAGGAACTCTTATACTAAACGCTCTATGTCAGTCCCCTTCACTTGAGAAAAGCTCAACCTCAAGTTATCTAGTACATTTGGATACAATGGTTCATCTAAGGAATGGAATGGGTAAATATCTGCCACATTGAAGGTGTTGGAAATTCCAATTGACCTTGGCAGGCCTACAACATATGCATTATCATTGATCTTCTTCACAATATGGTATGGGCTATATTTCTTAGGTTGCAACTTGTTGTAAGTCTCCACTAGAAACCTCTCTTTGCGTAAAAATACCTTCACTTGATCTCTAACTACAAAAATCTGCTCTCAGCGATGCTTATATGCTATTTTCTTATACTTAGCGTTAGCTTCCTCTAATTTCTGCTTCACCTATGCCTAAACGTCTTGACACTATTTCACCATATTTTCTATAGTTGTACTAACTCCAGGAGCTTTAGGCAATTGAAACAAGTTAAAGGCATGTTGTGGTGGTTTAGTATACACAACAGAGAATGGAGACATCCACGTAGCACTATGAACATCACTGTTATACCTAAACTCAGCCTGAGCTAAGGTAAAATCCCACTACTTTGGTCTATCTCCACAAATGTGACGAATTAAGTTACCCAAGGTCCTATTCACTGATTTCGTCTGACCATCTGTTTGTGGATGAGTTGTGCTACTATAATTCAGAGATGAGTCAAACATCTTCCATAAAGTTCTCCAGAAATGGCCAAGGAACTTGCTGTCCTAATCTAAAGTAATAGTCTTTGGCACACCATGCAGACGGACAACCTCCTTGAAAAACAATTTCGTTATCCCCGTCTGCATCTGACGTTTTCTTGTAAGGAATAAAGTGCGTCATCTTTGAAAACCTGTTAACCATAACAAAAATAGAACCATGCCCCTTTGTGTTTAAGGTAAGCCATATATTTTTGGGAACATGCAAAGGCATATATAAACCAGTATTTTGAGACTACCCTTTTGCAATTTGGCATATATAACACCGCTACACCAACAATAGCAAGGGTTTTATCACGACCTAAGTGACTAGTTAAACCTCCACCATGTAAGTCTCGGATCAACTTGTCTCTTAGTGATGATTTAGGAATGTAGAGTTGGTTACCTCGCATCAGAAAGCCCTCATGAATATGAAAATCCTTAATAGACTGGTATGTAACAAACTTCTCAGATTACAAAAATCATTATTTGTCACATATAATTCTTTCACTATATTGAATCCCACCACGTCTTGCCTCATGATTAGTAATTACCAACAAACCTACGCGTCAGCTCAATGCATTTGTTACTTTATTTTGTACTGCTAACTTATGCCTCAACTTAAATGGGAATTTTTGTAAAAACCGGACCACTTAGCATGCATGTCGGTACTAATCCACTTCTACCTATTTTCAGATACTTCAAGGCCTTATGATTTGAACACAGCATAAACTCATGTCCAACTAAGTAATGCTTCCAAGTCTTCAAAGCACGCACAATGGAATAAAATTCTTTGTCGCAAGTGGTCTACTTGCGTCTAGCATCATTAAGCTTCTCACTAAAATAAGGTAACGGCTTCTTCCATTGAGACAAGACAGCTTATATACCTACATCACTTGCATCACATTCAACTTCAAACAACGTATCAAAATTTGGTAATGCTAGAACAAGAGCGGTGCACAGATTTTCCTTTAACAATGCAAAGGTAGCTTTAGCTTCGTCACTCTCTTGGAATTTTCCTTTCCTTAAACACTCTGTAATAGGGGCTGCAATAGTACTAAAATTCCTAATAAAACGCTTGTAAAATGTTGTCAGCCCATGAAAACTTCTTACTTCAGAAAATATTTTGGGAAAGGGCTACTCTCTAATAGCATGAATCTTCCCCTCATCTACTTGAATTCCTTCTACACTAATTACATAACCCAAAAATAGTAAATTCATATACAGCTTATTTTCCTGCAAGACTATTAGTACGTAGCACAGGTGCTGAATATATTCCTTTCTGAACTGACTATAAATCAGGATATCATCAAAATAAACTACAACAAACTTCCCAATAAAAGGTTTCAGTACTTGATTCATGAGTCGTATAAAAGTGCTTGGCGCATTTGTAAACTTGAATGGCATCATAAGTCACTTATATATCCCTTCATTTGTCTTAAAGGCTGTCATATACTCATCCCCAGGCATTACTTGAATATGATGGTATCCATTACGAAAGTTAATCTTCGAGAATAATTTCACACCATGTAGCCTTTTAAACATACAATTGGAAATTTGTACCCCACCATAGTCTTGTTAATGGCACGACTGTCCACGCACATCCTCTAACTCTCATTTTTCTTTGGTGTCAACAAGGCTAGAACAACACATGGACTCATGCTTTCCTGAATGTGTCCTTTGCGCAATAACCCCTCAACAGTCTCCTTAAAAATTTCACTCTTCTTCGTGCTCATCCTGTAATGGGGCAAGTTTGGCAAACTAACACCGGGTATCAGGTCAATATGGTGCCGAATATCCCTCAGAGGTGATAATTCATTAGGTAATTCATTTAGCATCAAATCACGAAATTCTTCTAGTAACGATTTGACTACCTTCGGATATTATACTATTGTGTGTTTTTCTTTAACTGTTAACACCTGCTTCACAACTAAGGTGTGTATCTCCTCGTACTCCTTGAATTCAGTCTCCAACTCATGGCTTGAGAGTGTGATTGTAAAGAAATTTCACCCCTTATTTTTAGAAGCTTTGGTTTTGAAACTTCCTTTCATTGGCAATAAGGCAAACTTTCGGTCATCTTTCTCTAGCTTATAAACATTTTCTCCACCATCATGCTGTGCTATGCCATCAAACTGCCAATGTCTACCAAATAGCAAGCGACAAGCATCCATACCTACAATATCAAAATATACCTTGTCTAGGTACTTGCCAATGGAGAAAGGTACCTTGTAACGTTCTGTCACTTGAATCTTATCACTGACCTTAATCCAACTAATAGTATACGGATTTGGGTGCTTCTCAATCTTCAGCCCTAAACTCTCCATAGCCTCTCTTCCTATAATATTCTCACAACTACCATTGTCAATAATTACATCAAATAAATGATTAGTGATAGTGTACCTAGTTTTAAATAGTTGGTGAGTATGAGTTTTGTTCTCCTGTTTTGGAGATAACATCATTCGTCTCACCACTTAATTCTTTTCATCCTCTCCGTCATACTCATCGTCATCCCAATCTGGACCACAAAAAATTGCATCCTCATCTTCTTGCCATTCTACTATATAGACAACCTTTTGGAGAGGGCAATCACTATATCGGTGACCAGACTAATTGTATTTGAAGCACTTTCTTGGGATGGGTCTGGCATAGGGATTCATAGTCCTATGTCCTTTATTTGCTTCTGTAACCTTTTTTTTCCATCAATCTTATCTTTTTGGTACTGTTCATCATAGGTAGGCACTTCATACACTGACTTGCTCCTATCATTATTGGTTTTGTAATTACCCCCGCTGTGGTTCCTGCGAGAGTATTTTGATATATTCTTCTCCTATAACATTAGTTTAACCTTTAAGGCTATATTATGAGCTTCAGATAATATATGCACTACCTGTACCCTGATTTGTCGTGAATGCTGGTTTTAGGCCGTCCAAGTGCCTAGCTACTTGCTTTTCTTCAGTCTCCCTTAGGTCATTCTTCTCAGCCGGCCTCATAAATTATGTAGTGTAATTTTGCACATACTTCTATCCCTGATGGCATCTCTGGTGTTGCTAGAATATGATATGTTCATAGTCAGAAGGAAGAAAGTCATTCTACAATAATTGTTTCATCTTGTACCAGGTTTGAACCATTGTTTTCCCCTCATGAGTTTTTCTAGACTGCAGCCTTTCCCACTGAGCAAAAGCTCTACCTTTCAATCTGCATGCAACAAGCTTCACCATTTCCCCTTCTATTTCTACAATCTAATCTAAGAATTCTTCAATATTTAAATTTTCATTAAACCAAGGAATATTTACCTTTAACTTAAATTTGATGTTGTCCTTGTCACTGTAGTCATTCCTTCTGTGCCTAACATTCTTAACAGTTTCCACGAAGTCATCACGTTCTTCATCAAATTCGTCCATGTGTACCTGTTGTCTACATCCAAACATAGGAACTAAACTATTGATAGGCAGCCTGTGAGCATCATCATCTCCAATACGTGGCCTATGGTCATTTTAGTTTTTGTTGGCATCTAAACCTAAAGCATTGAGTCGATCTACAATTTTGTTAAAGCATCGTTTGGCATTGAGTCAATCTACAATTTTGTTAAAGCATCGTTCCAAACACTAGAGTCTGAGATCCATCCGTTGCTCTAAAGCCCTGAACACCACCCTATGATCTTGTGTAACGGATCACGAAATCTCAGTTCCCTGATCGTTTCTATAAGAACTGTTGCATACTATAACTACCTCTCCGGTTATTAGAAGGGAGTGTGTAACCCGTTCTGATACCACTTAATGCAGCGAGTTGCGTGGATAAAACTTTAGAAACAAATAAACTTGGAAATAAATCTATATTAGTATTATGAAATCTGAATGCATAAAACGACCTAAGACCTCAAAATTTATAGATAATTTGGAGGCTAGTAGAAGCCTACTCAAATACAAATTAATAAGAGTCCTAATTAAATAAGAAAATGCCTAAAATTTTGAAAATGCCACTAGGACGGGCTCGAAAAGAGCTTTTCATTGACATATAATGGGCCCTATAACTCCTCTTATGCAGAAAGTTATGACCTTTTAACTTCACGGGCCTTCTGGTTAGACTTTTGATGTTCGGTCCAATCCAAGAACTCTTCTGGTAGATGCTCTACATCAACTATCACTATAGCCAATGGTAATAAAATGGCGAGCAAGGCCAAGTGCTCATAATATAAATAAAGTATGCAATTAAAAATGAACGGAGGATTTTAGAATTGGGGGATTGTGACTTAGTGCTTAGTGTGGATTGAATGAGAAAATGGAGCCAATTTTAATTTGATTTCAAGAATATGAAACTATCCTTTGAGAATAATGGTAACCAAATTAAACTAAGGTTTAATTACCCTTTTAGTCTCTTTATTTTACATAAAGTTTCAATTTGGTCCCTTATTTTAATTTTAACAATGTTGCCCTTATAGTTTCTTTAAAGTTCTAATTTGGTCCCTCAGTTAACTTTTCATCCAATTCCTAATGAAAAATGCTAACATGGACATTTATTTGCTTATGTGGATGTTTGACTTCTCTCTTCTATATGCTGATACTTTCATTTCTTTATCTCTTTCTCTTTTCTCTCTTTTACTTTTTCCTCATTTTTTTCTCTTTCCCTCTCATTTTTCATCTTCTCATTTTTTTCTTTTCCTGTTTTTTCTTTCTCTCCTCGTCGCCCTATTTCTCTCTCATCTTCTTCTTCTCTTACCTTTTCTTTTTTTCTCCTTGTCTCCATCTCCCTCTTCTATATATTTTTGAACTATAAAGTTGCATAAAAGTTTGAGAAAAAAATTTAACTTTTTTTTTTCATTCATTTTTTGCTCTCATGCTCTTCTCTCTGTAAGTTATGCCATAATATCGCAGACATTCTGCTTAAGAGCAATTTGAGTTATCTTTCGTGCTTCATCTTAACATTCATCCCATAACTAGAGATGCAATTGAAACAAGGCCAACACCAAGATGTCTAGAACTCCTAAGCAGGGAATATATCCATGAAGGCACAAAACCAGAATATGCAAGATATTCATACCAGTTGAAATGTTACTTCAAATGAAAGATTGATGACCATATCTACCATTACTCTTATTGAATGCCATTAGGCAACAGAGAATACTAACATAGTCCAACTATAAGTAGCAAATTTGCAAGCTTTGCATAACTTATTCAATTCCCATCAAATAATTTCAATAAAATAATTAGTACTATGAAATATTAAAACTCTTTAAAATGAATTGGATTCTTGAAAATTATTCTTTTGAAGTAGAGTATGGGTCAGGTAAGCCAACGTTGGAACCTTATAAGTTAGTTGATCAAGGTGGACACCTTACTTTGCTTTCGTTTGAAACGTTTGCCAATTTTAATTAGTAGCCATAAACCTCAAACTTGACGCTCTGAATCCAATCGATTTTTTTGTAGTTTTGTAGGGCTAAAGAATTAATATGGAGAAAGAGGGGGATGGAGAGAAAGAGAAAAAAAAAATAGAGAGAGAAAAAAGGAATAAGATGAAAGAAGAGAGAGAAAGAGAAAAAAGAAGGAAAAAAGAGAAGGAGAATAAAAAGAGATAAAGAAGTCAAAGTATCATTGTGTAGGTGAGAAAAGTCAAACATCCAGGCCAGTAAATAAATATCCACATTAGCAATTTTTTTAAGGATTGAATGAAAAGTTAACTAAGTGACTAAATTAAAACTTTAAAGAAACTATGAGAAAAACGTTATTGAAATTAAAATTAGGAGGACCAAATGATTGTATGCTTTTACTACCCGGTTGTTTTGCAGAACCTAAGACTTTACCCCTATAAAAGGAACATGACTATAGCATTAACCATAAATCTCATGCTTAACCGTCTGCTGTAAGACCCTACAAGTACCCTCATTACCAAAAGGCTAAAATTGAGAAAATGGAGGAATCCATGCTTAAGAACTCTATAATTCAACCTAATTGCAGCCTTTTCAGTTCACTAGTGTTGTTTGTTAAAAACAATAATGAAACTTGGAGATTATGTGGGAACTATAGGCAATTGAATTCAATTATTGAAAAGAACAAATTTCCTATACTTTAGTATAAAGTCTTTTTGATGGATTAGATGGGGTTATAATATTTTCTAAGATAGAGTTAAGGTATGGCTATCACCGAATAAGAATGAGGAAGGTTAACATCCCTGAAAGAGCATTCAAGAAACACTAGGGGCATTATGAGTTTACTAGCATACGTTTTGGGTTGACTAATGCTCCTAATCCTACTCAACCTTTGATGAATGAAATTGTTAGGCTTTATTTAGGGAGGTTTGTATTGATATTTTTCAATGATGTTTTAACTTTTATTCTACACTTATAGCCTTGAGGAACACTTGAAGCATTTAGATACTGCTTTTCAACTATTAAGATATAATCAACTCTATGCTAAATAGTCAAATTAAATGCTCATTTGATTTTTTTCACCATTTTAGGGTGCTCATTATTTCTCTAAGGTCGACTTGTAGTAAGGGCATCATAAGTTGAAGATCAAAGAGATTGATGTACCAAAAATTGCATTCAAATTCGTTATTAACCATTATGAATTCTTGGTCATGTCTTTTAGGCTAACTAATGCCCCTATAACCTTTGTGGATTAAACTAATCGAGTCTTCAAGCCTTTCTTTGACAAGTTCTTAATAGTTTTCATTAATGACATTTTGGTGTATTTTAAAAAAGAATAGGAGCACGAGGACCATTTGAGGATAGAATTATAGATTTTGAGGAAGCATAAATTGTAGGCCAATTTCTTTAAGTATGAGTTTTTCAATGTACATTCCTAAAGCATGTAATCTTTAGAGATGACGTCATAGTAGATCCCAAGAAAGTGGAAGCAATTAGGGATCGGCTGAAGTCGAGTTTTGTGACAAAGATACAAAATCTTCTAGGTATGACAGGGTATATTAGGCACTTTGTGAAGGACTTTTCCTATAGTACATCTCCGTTAACCAGACTGGCTAGAAAAGGTGTAAAATTTTAGTGGGACAATGTATGTGAAAGCTAGTTTCTAGAAGGTCAAGGAATGTTTGACCACTGCACCTGTTATTGCCTTGCCTTTGTGTAGATGTGGGTATGTTGTGCATTGTGATACCATGAGGAACAGGTATGGTTGTGTACTAATATAGCATTGTAGGGTGATTACGTATGCCTCTCGTGAGCTGAAGATGCATAAGGTGAATTATATGACCCACAGTTTGGAAATGGAAGATATGGTTTTTGCCTTGAAAGTAAAGATACACTAACTATATAGAGAGACTTGTGAGATTTATACTAATCAAAAAACTGTGAAGCATAACTTCAAGCAAAGAGACGTGAATTTGAGGCAACAATGGTGGATGAAGGTGGTGAAAGATTATAAGTACGACATACTTTATCACCCAAGGAAGGTGAACATCGTGGTAAACACTTATAGTAAAAAGTCTACAGAGAGCTTAGCTTAACTTATCCATTGGTAGAAGGAGATTGGTTAGGGAATTGCAAGAATTGGAGATTGAAAGGATACAGTTCAGAATCACAAGTCTAGTATATTCCTTGCTCATATCAAGGAAGCAACAAGATGTATCATGACTTAAATAATTTTACTAGTGGAATGACATCAAGAGAGATATAGTCGACTTTGTATCTAACTACTTGACTTGTCATCAAGTTAAGGCTAAGCACCAAAAACCTGAAGGGTTATTGTAGCCATGGGATATACCATAGTGGAAGTGGGATGACATCACTATGGACTTAGTGATTATGTTACCTATAATGCAAAAATGGTATTGACGCTATATGGGTGATTAAGGATCGCTTGACTAAAATAGTACACTTTCTATACCTATGAACACCATATATCTAGCATCTCTGTATGTGCAACTATTTCTAACTATGTCATTACTCTTCATGATGTTCCACTATCCATAGTATCGGATAGAGGCACCCATTTTACTACTAATTTCTAAAAATCTTTTAAAGAATCCTTGGGGTCGTAGTTGAGGTTTATCACTGCTTTCCATCCTCATACTAATGGCCAGTCCAAGAAGATTATTCAAATCCTGGTAGATACGTTAGGGCATACATGATTGATTTTGAGGAGAGTTAGGATAAATACATATCATTGATGGATTTTGCTTATAATAATAGCTATTATTCGAGCCTACAAACGGCCTCGTTTAAGGCACTTTATGGCAGGTAGTGCAGGTCACCAATCGGTTGCTTGGAAGTGGGTGAAGCTAAGCTAGTGGAACCAGAGTTAATGCAGGAAGCTATGGAAAGAGTAAAGGTAATCCCAGGACAGTTGTAAATAGCTTAGAGTATACATAAATCATATGTAGACAAGTAAAGGAAAGAGTTAGAGTTCCAAGTACCAGACAAGGTGTTTCTAAAGATCTCACCCATGAAGGGTGTGATACGATTTAGGAAAAAAAGGAAATTATCACCTAGATATATCAGACCTAGGGGTGTTCAAAACATATCTATACCAACTACACCATATCAAACTACCAAGAAATCGATCAAAATAGGTTTAGTTTGATTTTATTTAAGTGAAATTCGAGTGGTTTGGTTGGAGAAGGAACTAAACAGAACCAAACAGAACCAACCAACCTATATATATTTTCATAATTTATAATTTTTTTTGTTTTTTTCGTTTAAAAATTTTAAGTTTTAGAAGAGATATTTAAAATTTTATAAATTTTAGACCTTTAAAAGTTAGAATAAACCTTATGTTAAATTTTTGTAAAATTAAGCTCAGTTATCTATAATTCAAAAAAATTATATCTAAGTTAAGAAAAAACATTAGGAAGATTAAAATCAATTAAACCAAACCAAACCAAAATGCCCTTCATTATTTTCACTTCGTTTGGTTCAGTTGAGTCAATTCAAACAAACCAAATAAGTCCAACTTTTTAATTAGCAATTTGATTCAGTACGGTTTAGTTAAGGTCTAAAAACCGACTGAACCTAACTGATAAACACCCTTAGTTGAACCTTACGAGATTGTGTAGCGTGTGGGTATTATTATTGCTAAATTTGAGGATGAATTTTTGTGTGGAGAGAATTATCATAATCAGATTCCCATTTTAGTATTAATAATTGGATAATTGATAGTTTCGTTTCATTTGGTTTAGTTGAGTCACTTCAAAAAAACCTATTGAGAAAAATCATATGATTAATGGTTTTGATGAGTCAACTAATGTTCTTAAGAGTCAAAAAGAAAAAGATAAAATGCAAAGGTTATAGACTGGTGAAGCAATTCTAGAAAGAGCAAGCAACAACGAGTAAGAAAGGAATAGGCAGAGTTATAGTGAAATAAAATAATAAAATAATAAGAAGTAGGATTGAGCCAAACTGTGAAAAGGGTTAGTTGCATAACCGCCTGACATGTTTTAAAGTAGGAAGCCACCGCCCATCTTGCCTGCAAAAGCAAAAACACTTATAGAAACATTTTTGACAAAAATTTAAATGATATAATATTTTATTTGTGATGTGACTATTATCTAAATTGTCCAGGAGTACATTTGCAGTATTTTCATGTAACTTACAAAAACTAGAAGATCAAAGTGTGAACTCTTCAAAATGATTGAGAAAGGTTTCAAGAACAATAGATGACTTGTTTAGAAAATTGTCAACATCTATAAGTTTGCAACAAACTATGGAGTTCGTTGGAAATTAATGATGATTTGCAACGGCCGCTGCAGAAATGAGCTTCAAATTCAAGTATAAATATTGCACATATTGAAGACAAAAAGAATTGAATAAATAGGGAATAAAAGCCAAATTCCACAAGAGTTTATTGAGCCTGTATTGAGTGCTTACCTATAGCCATACAAAATACTTCTTGCAAGGTTTGCTAGATTCACCTAAAAGAAAATCTAATGTGTTTGATAGGTTACCCGGTGAAGGGCATAAAAGGCCGAGTGTTTGGGCTTGAGAGTTTTAGCCTGGTTCTTGGGAAAAACTCAGTGATAATAGGTTAACCAAGGTTTGGTTGTAAAAGCTTGAGAGCTTGTTCCTGTAATTTTTGGTGATTACCCATATAGTGAAATTCCTTTGCTTTGTGCTTGAGGAGTGGATGTAGGATTTAGTATTTTTGGATCTAAACCACTATCTATCCTGGTGTGATTCTTCCTTACTCTATTATCTTATTTGTCTACCTAATCACTAACATTGCTTATTACTCAGGCTGATTATTATACCAAGTGCGTTTACTTACTCAAAATATGTTTTCATTATACTTTGCTCTTGAACTTATTGAATTAAGAATCTTCTTCAAAATAAGATAAAATCTTTAATACCTACATATCATCCAACATTTACTTAAATATTATTTTAGAAAAAAAGGGTAACTTTGTTTTCTAGTTAATCAAACAAGAAAGTTTGCTCTTTGCTCAAAGAAATTGTATATTCATAAGCCCCTAATTCAACTCCCTTATTAGGTGCTCTTTGCTAATTGAATTAACAAAACCGAGTAAGTCTAAGTTTTTAGTTAGCAATTTGGTTTGGTTCGGTTCAGTTCGGTTGAGGTAATAAAACTGACCAAATTGAATTTTTGAATACCCTTAGTTGGAACCTACCAGATTGTGTAGTGTGTGGCTAAGGTAACCAATAGGTTAGCTTTGCCTTCGGAGCTTGAGAAAGTTCATCAAATTTTCCACATATCGATGTTCCAGAAATATCTCCTAAATAAGTCCCTTATAACTACAAATTGATTCCTATTTAACCTATGAGAAGTAGCCTATTGTTATCTAGAAAAGAATATTCGAAAGCTACGATTTAAGGAAGTATCATTGGTGAAGGTTTTATGGAACAATCATGGTGTTTAGGAAGCGACTTGGGAGCTAGAGTCATCCATAAGATAGAAATATCCTCTTATATTTTGGTAAGTATTGTAATTGCTAAATTTGAGGATGAATTTTTTTATGGGGAGAATTATCATAATCAGATCCCCATTTTAGGATTCATAATAAGTAATTGACAGTTTTGGAGCTCAATAATTCGGTTCTAGATAAAATGTTAATTTTTTTTGTATGTTTTGGTTCAAAGAGAAGCATTTCTAGGTGAGGCCAGCTCTATAGAAATTAGATTCTGTAGAGTGACTAATTCAACTACTTTAGTCAACTGGAACTCAAAAATCAGAATCTATAAGGCAAATAGAGTATAAATGTGATATTTTTCTCTAAGTTTCGTATATCTCATATTTCTCTGCTACGGCAAGGATTTTTGGCAATTCAAGGTAGGTAATCTCAATTCTAGCTCACTTTGTCTCAATCCTACCTTAATTTCTTCTCTTTCATCTCAAAATTCTCAAGGGTAATATCAGGAGGGCTTAACTTAACCAAAAGACTAGTCTATCAATGGATAACCCCCCATAGATATGGTCCATTACTCAGATTACACTGCCCAATGTGAGACTATGATATTTCACCTTCTTGTCACAAAGCCATGGCTCCACATCAATTCCTCCCTTTCGGAGAACATGCGACCCGCGTGTTTTACATGAGTCTCAAGTATCCCAGGTTACCTTCAATGCAAGGACTGCCTTGAGCATGCGGCCACATGTGTCTACACTATTCAGCAAACCAGGCTCTGATACCAAATTGATACAAAAGGGCCTAACTTAGCCAAAAGACTAATCTATCAATCAATGATTACCCCTCACATATATGGTCCATTACTCAGGTTACACTACCTGATATGGGACTATGATGTTTTAACTCCTGTCACAAGGCCATGATTTCGCATCAGTGGTCTTTGTGGAAATCTATTCTTATTTCAAGTGACCCTAAGGTAGGACGGAATCTTTATTTGTTTTAACTCAATTGGAGTTATTTTTTGAATTCTTGAAAGTTTTGAGTTTTGAGACCCCTCGACTGGAAACCATCGTAAATGAATTTTTCTTGCAAGGATAATATGAGAAAACCACCGAATGATTTGTTTGTGAAAATTTATTATTTATTATTTTTCTTGAAAATGACATACTTTATTTGAAACTTGGAAGTTCTGAATTATTCATAAGATATTTTGAATTATTACAAACTTTGTGACTCTATATATGTATTTTAGATGGTAACCTCTATTTTTCTTTAGTTGATAGTAGCCTATTCATTTACTGATTCACCACTATTTCCATTGACTTTTTTAAATACTACTTGTGATCAATTTCCTCTTGCAAACGATGCTACATAGTCTACCATTTGTTCTAGTTGGCATGGCATCTAAAGTAGGAGCAAATAACATGCTTTGATGGTGGATGGCAGCATTTAGGAGTCATGCAGTAGTTTTGAGTTAGATGATGCATTTTGGGAATATTGTACATTATATTTTTGATATTGCATGGAATCACTCAGTATTTATATGATACTTGGTTTTTATAAGTGAAGTATTCATTTATTTGTTTTCTTTGACTAAATTATTGCATAAATGAGTTTTTAAGTAAATGTCAAACTTGTAGGGTGTGGGTTCAATAACCCTTAACCTATGCCAACGTATCTAGTGGGGTCGTGATAAGTTCATTAAAAAGTTAAAGGAAATTTCTATGCTAAGCGCACTCTTTTTTTTTTTAATTTATTTTTGAAAACTTGCATTTTAGAATTTTAGAATTTTTAATTTTTTTTTAAAAAACAAAAAACAACTGCTCCCTAGCTTAGTAACATCCAAAGTTAAATCTTCTTAATATGGATCCGATTTCTAAAAAGTTAGAGCGTAATTTCACGTCGCGCAGTTACATAGTGGTCGTTCAGTATGCGTTGGACAGCCACAATGAATCTTCAAAAATTTTCTTTGTACATATGTTTCGAGAGAGTTTTTTTTTTTCTCTCATCATAACCACGTAATTATCCTAACTAAATGCTGTGCTGGTGGCACTGAATCCTCATTCCACGGATGCAAAAAAACTCACCTCTGAATTTCAATCATGCAGCTAGTTAACTCGATGCCCAATCCACTTTCTTGCACCAACAAAGAACACGAACCCCTTGAACTTGAATGCAATCCTCCTCCATAGCTTCTGCAAGTCTTCATCTTCTTCTCGTAGTGGTTCTCTTCCTTCACAAGATCCTCCAAGCTCCTCGCATTTTAAATGAAAGTAAAAGAGTTGGACTTCCCCTAGTAATGCTTTGAAAGCCTCAGTTACCCATCATCATAAAAAAAAATGACAGATCATTGTGTGGACATAGGGGGTGATGGCCCCCCAAAAAAAAAAAATTTATGTAAAATTTTTTTTTACTGAATAATTTGCCCCCTCAAAAATATTTGTTATATAATTTTGTTTTTTAAAAAATAATTTTTTATGTAATTTTTTTATAATATATCAATAGTTAAAAGTGAAGTATAAAAGAAGTGTAAAAAATATATAATTATAAATAATAATTTAGAATTTTTATAATAAAAATTAAATAATATAAATAAAACTAAATTATAAATAAAAAATTAGAAAATGTATAACGCATGCAAGTTTACCATCAATCATTAGTCAATCACCCAAAAGCAATAAACAATTCAATTGAAGATTGACTATTTGACTTGATTCTTGAGGTTAAACAACACGCAAACTTGAAACTTGGCTTTCTCCTGTTCTCCAGTCTTCAACTTCTAATCTCAATATCTCATCATCATTCGATGGCCATGGCTCATGGGGGTAATGCGTTGATCAATCCATCTGTAATTTATTATTGTTATTGTTTTCTTATTTTCTCATGGCCAACTCTTATATCTGAGAAGTTCTTTCACCATTAATTTGTTTTGGCTAACACGTTTATATAAATTTTTTAGAGCATGAAATTATTTATTTATTAAACATATAATGTGTGTTTTCTAACAGCTCTTAGATATATTTTTTAGTCACTAAATCTTTATACCTCAATCTTTTAGTTTTTCTTGGTTTTAGACTTTTAGTTCTTGTAAATGGTCAAAGATTGCCATTCGCCACATATTTCTTGTTGCTTGCCATTTGCCAACTATCTAGAATGATAAAGTAGTCTTAGGGTACATACATGCTTAGAAATTTAGAATCCCCGGGAGGTGAAGACTAAAGAGCATTTTATTTTATGTCTTGATACATATGTACTGGGAGTGAGAATTTTGTCCCTCTTGGATGCATTTTGGGTTTTGTTTGTGTTTTCAATTTGAGGATTAAAGCTCCCTTTTCTTTTAATTATTTAGAAAAATATTTTTGTACTTTGGATGAGATTCTATTTTTAGAATATACTATTCTGGAATTTAGTTTGAAGTGAATATAAAAGCCAAAGATTTAACTCTTATTCATACTTCCATTCAAAAAACAGAGGTGCTTCGATTTCGACTCATTCCCAAGAGTGAAGTTTTGTGGAGTACAAAGTTTTTGGCAGTGTGTTAATATTTTTTACTCTTTCTCTTCTTTTTCAATGTTGAATATTTCATAGTCTTCATTGTTTAACATATTTTCCCTAAAATTTATTGCTTCTTTTTTTTTTAATAGTGCTCCCTACATTATTTAATTTTATTTGTAAATAATTTGAGTGAGTTGGGAACTTGTGGTCCCATTTTGTTTATTGTGATAACTTC
>JASKGM010000013.1:3097811-3108070 GCA_034509205.1 Ceratonia siliqua | reverse complement strand
TATATATATATATATATATATGACGAGATGAGTATTAAGGTACCCTAAAAAAAATTTGAAAAGTTCTCATACCCAACTTGAGTCATTTTTTCCCGAACCCAAATTTAAGTGGGTAAATTTTGCAAGTACTAATTATATTTGACTAAAATGTTCATTCCGATTATTACCTTAATGTTTACATATACATCGTTATTTCATTGCTGCAGGCTATTTTGCAAGCATCTCATGGGCGTTTTTCGTATTCCTCCAATTAGCTTGCAAAAAATTTTATAAGTTCCCCCGACTAACCATGCCACTTCAGATCTAAACAGCCTATCCTCAACACTACCACTACTTACAACTATTCAAATTAATAATAGGTGATGATCTAAATGAATTCTGACAAAGACCTGCACTGATGCATCCATAAAAGACTACATTGCAAATGGCTCTATCTAGCCATTTACAAACTCTATCATACCCAGGCAATTTGAGTCCTTCCAGTATATCTAAATACCAAAGTGCACACTCTAGTTACATATCACCCAGGCAATTACTGCACAACTACAGTATGGTTACATCTAGACCTGATCATATACCGAGAAGCCCACCCAATACAAAAAATATATATGGACTTAAGCACAACACGAATATGATTACACTTTTCTTAATATATATATATATATATATATATATATATATATATTATATTTAATTCAATTTTATACTTGAAAAGTACATAATCTCATAATTTCAAAAAAAATTATATAAATGTTTTTTAGTATTACTTTAAAACAATAATATTTTATCAAACTTCAAGCCAAGCTCAGCTCACATTTTCTTATTTGGGTCAAGACCCAAACCCAAGTCTAAACTTTATTGTTTTATTTTTATGCTACCTAGCCAAGGGTTCCACCACTTCAGTTAGAAAATCCACTAAATATACGTAATAGTAAAGTACTTACACAGTAGATCACCATTGTTGACAAATTAAATGTTTAATTTTTTATACAATATGAAGAACTTGATAAACTATATATGTATGTGTTAAATCACCTCCCTTGGGATGTCAGGCTGAAAAGATTGTTTAGGAAGCATTCCTCAAACAGAATCGAGTCTTCAAAAACAGAACACTTAAAAAACATATTGGGGAGATCGAAACATTTAAGTTCAAACAAATTGAAGAAATGAGATTTTATATCTTAAATTTAAGTTACAATTATATCTTAGCAAATCAGCTACGACTACATAGATTACAGGCTTTCAAAAACAAAATTGAAACAACCTTCTAAAGTCTAACATATATACAAAAAGGCTGTGAAGCCCAAAAATCAGTCTACCGCTGTTGCCGTTTCAGCAGGGAACAGAACTATTGATTGCAAGGCAAATGGACATTTAGTCGACATCCAAGGATGCCCTTTTCAAGCTTAGAATCATTTGATTATTAATTGCAGTCAAAGACCAACCTTCCATCACCTTTCCAAAATCGCATTGGATGATGTACTATGATAAATCTGCAAAGAATAAATATCAAGATTCCTACGGCTCCAATAAGTTCTTTCCACTAGAAAGTAGAAAACTGAACTGAACAAGATTGCAAACTCGAGAAAGTATGGATGGTACTAAGAAGTACCAACAAAAATAATCAGCTTTGGTCCAAAGAAAAAGGGAACAGGAATGCACTAATGCCAGTGTTCCTTATCTCTACAACTGCTAACATAAGAATACACTTGAACCTGTGGGGGGTATCCATACGCCAGAGTTTGGATCAGATAATTTAAATGAACACTGGGAGTCTTGTCAACAAGCACAAGAGAACCAATTGAGTTTCCAGTTACAAATAAATGGGCTTAACATCATTAGGCCCAAAGCTTGCAGCACATAGTGGACATTTGCGGTGCCTACTCTCGGTAACTTTCTGGATACACTGATTGCAGAACAAGTGGTAGCATTTTGTAATTACCACCTGGCAAAAAATTCAAAACATACATGAGTGTTTTACAAGGATATAGCAGCCCAATATTTTAGCTTCTTTTAACAAAAAATGTCAATTTTAATTTAAGAACTGTCAACAAAAAGTAAATGTACGGTAGTATTACTGGGCGACTGTCACTCGAATCAAGCCACGTGATTTTTGTTCACCAAAAGACGCAAAAAGAAAAGGCCACGTGGCACAATCCGAGCGGCATTCGTACAGTACCATAGCACCCAAGTTTTTTCAATGTGTTCAATAACGTGTACACACTGGAACATCTGACATCTCCATCTGACATCTCTTACAACCTTAATGATGACCACACAACCTAAAGCAGTGAGGCATCTATATGAAGGTCTACAGTAAATCCAGAGATAATTGTAGCTTAACTGAAGACACTTATGCCACATTAAAGGGTTACTTAAACATGCATCTAATATTACCCTAAACTACATGCAAACATATCAGTTAACTCATGAAAAAATAAAAAGAACATAAAAATAGATGACTACTTCTGGAGAAGCTGAAATTTTTAGCTTCTTAGAAAAAGACAAACAATCTGCTTTTAAATTTTCCTTTTCCTAGAAGCTGAAAGTTTTAGTAGTTCAGACAGATTTTACTGCCATTATAAAACAAGTTAGGGTTTGACAATAAAATTTTGCTTAGCATGAATAATCAGAAGTTGTTCAAAATTCATAACATAAGATTAGCTATAAAACTCCCCACAAGGAAAACTTCACTTTTTTTTATGAATCATTGGGGACTAATCTAACAAAATACCAATACTTTCATTTCCACTGACAAGATGAAAGCTGACTACTAGAAGTACAGTTCATAACATGAATAAAGCCTTAAATTTTTAGGCAAAGATGTGATTCATACATGAAATTGCACATTTGAGGAAATGAATGAAAAGAATTAAATAATCATCTAAGGAAGAATGAGGTAAAGCTTACGTGGAAATATGCTTTAGTTTCTCATTGTTTAGATTTTGGTGAATGTGGCTAGTTTGCAAAAGAAGCGTAGAGTAATAATGTTTGACTGCTATG
Organism: Ceratonia siliqua; assembly: GCA_034509205.1. Lineage (NCBI taxonomy): Eukaryota > Viridiplantae > Streptophyta > Magnoliopsida > Fabales > Fabaceae > Ceratonia > Ceratonia siliqua. Next base: position 3,105,067 of record JASKGM010000013.1, on the reverse strand, counting down.
GGAAAGGACTGCATCTCGCTTCTTTTTCATGCTCGGCTAGAGGGAACCCTCTCGCAGCCACTCATAAGATCGGCTCTTTGCTATCTTGAATCTCAATTTTAGTTTTTTGACTTTTTCTTTTGTTTTTTCGGTTGGGTGGGGGGGAGGGGAATTTGTTCTCTTGTATTTCCCTCTATGGCATTTTTGTTTCTATTACTTGACTCGTTTCCTTTAAAGACTGCATGTCTTCAGATTTGTAATTTCTCTTTTCTCATGATATGAACTTAGATGATAAAATTATTGCCACCACATATTATAAAATATACTTATGATGTAGTATTTCTTTAATTTTTAAGGAAAGTCTGTGTATATTTTCATAATAGAAGAAATGATCGTGTAATTAAGACATCTCTCAGGAAATGAGAGAGTAATTTACTCTAATATTTAATGTCCAAGACAACACATTGCATCCCATCCATCTTGAAGCAATATCTGACACCAACTGGCTCAATGCAATTAGTTAACAAACATTGTAACCAAACTGCAGATAACTAAGACTCCAACTAATGCCTTGTCAAGCATTGTTCTTATGAAACCCAGATAATATCTCACAGCACATTTCGTAAATTAAAAATCAAAATAATACAAAAAAAATTACCTCTTTTGTCCTGCTTTGGCAGATACTGCACTTGACAATTTCCCTGTACTCTCCCAGTTCCTCTTGAAGCTTTTCAATAATTGTGGAGCCCTCAATCTGTGCCCGAAGATATGAAACCTTTCTCCTGGCAACCTCCAGCTCCTCCTCTATTCTTTTCCTGGCAAACCTGATAAAGAAAAGAGTATAAGTTCCTAACTGTTCTATAGATGTTTGAAGGAAATAACTTGTATACAGACCAAATACCTTTCTCTCTCAAGTTCAACTTGTAACTCCATACGAGTTACTCGACTACTACCAACTTTAGATTGCACTTCATCCGCTGTATCTCTGGCTTGTATAGATGCTCTTCTGACATCCGACAACCTCTTTTGTGTATTATCCAAATTGACAGAACTTTGAAGCTTATCCTCTGCAAGTCTCTGACAATGATCTGAACAGAATTTTAACTGCATATCAAGTATACGCAAGTCAATTCCAAATTCTCATCTGAAACATGATTAAATAAGACCTAGCTACCTGGTCTTCAATTCCAGCAGCTTTCATGTCATAAAAGTTAAGAGATGCATTAGCTTGCTGGATCTCTCGTTCCATGGTCCGCTTCTCCATAACCAGAGAATCCTGCTTTTGTCTTGTCCTTATGCCCTCTAAGACAAGCTGCACCAAAGTAATAAAGCCACAAGAATGTCAAACAACAAATATCATCTGACAAAATTTTGACCGACAGCTGATTAAAGTTCTCTCAATTTTATCATTCACGGCAGTGACAGTTTTAAGCAATTTACAGATTTATAGAGCTAACACATACATAAGTCAAACCCAATATTTGCAGTTAACTCACATTTACAAATACTCAACCCAACATTTCCTTGGTTCTATAGTCGGCCACCAACCCAAGGGCCCATGCAAAGGTTGCTGAATGATACAAACTATATCCCAGAGAGTTTGGAAAATATTATTAGAAGGGGAAGCCTTATTTAAGTGCTAATATCAGAATTTGGAAGGATGAGAAAATTGAGCTTGCCTAAGCAGGTGCATTTTTTCTGTTTCTGTCACTCTTGTCATTTGCATATTTGGTCCTCTAGTCAGTTATCTGGTTATGTCCATGTACGGGCTTCAATTCTCTGGCATTTTCTTTGTGTGGTGTAGCTATTTGGAATTTTATTTTTTCTTATAATGACCAGATATTAACTTAGACCCTAAGCTTTGGACTATAAGGTCCCCATGTATATAGGATAATATATGTTTAAAATAATATAAAAAATATTGGAAGTTATTAAATAACTACCCACTACTTTTTTTTGAAGTTAAAAATATGCATGAAAGACACCAAAAACTAAGGCCAAAACCATATATAATAGTATGTATGAATTTATTTGAGGATGCTTACTTTCAACACAAACAAAGCCCAGGATATGATGAGTTTTATGAATTTATTTAGTTGATGCAATCAAACCCAAGGTCTGAAGCCTAAGGAACACTCCATATGAACCCTAAGCAAATTTACTTCTTCTGCAACTTCTAATCCATTCCTTCAAATTACAACTAGACCAGATTTGTTTTCCTTGCCAGAGAGCTTTAAGATTTCTTCAGTAAATTACACTGACCTCTGCAGAAGTTCTGGAAACCTACACACGACCATTCTAGTCACATATATTTTGCTCATCTCCCCTTTTTTTTAAAAAAAAAAAATCATGTAACATTTAATCCCTTCCATTAATTGGCATTTGAAAATATCAAGTCAATGCTGACATCAGTGCCATGTCAGTATTTTAAGCCAAACCAACCATTGTGGAATTCATTCTTGTAAAAAAGAGAATAACAGCTCAACCAAATATTTTATGTCAGGGCTTCATTGGCTGCGCTTTCGTTGAAATAGTCTCTGATTCAATAGCTCAACTTTGTAAGTTGGTATTTTTATCACAAAACTAACATCATTTCTGTTTCCATCGAGCACAAGGGGGTCTTTTATAATTTGAAACTAGAGGGGGTCCATATATAGCTTCTGAAACATCGGGGGATTTCTTTCAAACCCAACTTCCAAAGAAGCTGACATTGTTTAAAACACCCAAAACACTGCCAGTTTGACCCTTGAACAGAACTGGACCCAAACTTAAACTTATAAGTAGTCATAGCTCACCAAAATAAGGGTTCTAAAATCAGAAAAGGAGAAAGTAACATTCATGTAAAGGTGATGAAGAAGCAAAAACATGTACACAAAGAAGAAAATCAGAAAAAAAAAAGACCCAAGTGTACACAATAAAAAATCAAAAAAGAAAATCGTAAGTTCACAAATCTATGAATTCCAAGGAATCCCAACAATGAAAGAAAGGTCAATGACCATCCATGAAAATAGGTTGTCAGTAATATCCACTACAATCTTTTGCGACCAATTCCTTACTGAAAAAGTTAAACTCATGTCAGTCAAGACTCTAAGACTACTTGTATGCATCTACAACAGCAGAAGAAATGGAATTCTAACAATTATAACTTTGAAGGCTCAGTTTAAAGGAACAAAGTGCAAATGACCTTTATAAATAATAACATCTAAAGTAAGAACAATAAATTAAGATAAGATTATTATTTGTTTCATACTAGCATTCCTTCACAAAGGTGTTGCAAGGTTAGAACATGATCCTATTTACTGGCCTAGTTCTCCAATGGGATAAGTTTCTCTCAAAAACCCAAAGATCATAAGGCATCACACAAAGTCTCTTCCATATTTCCAAACTAGCTGCTAAAATAGAATACTCAAGCCATCAGCTCACCATATCAAGAGAAACACAAGAATATACCTAATCTTCAGAAGATATTTTGAAGGAATGCCTAGGAGGTGTGCAAGTGTTTGCAGTTTTGGAGCGGAATGCTCCTGTTTTTGAGGATACATCCATTTCTTTAGAGTTATGGGAAAAGGTTGTTTTTAATGCTTCTCTTTGGTGCTCTTCCCATGGTCTATTTAAGGGAATCTATCTATCGGATATGCAGGAGGATCGGAGAACTCTTTTGCACTGATGAATTCCTTTAATTTTGTTATCTTATCTTTTCTTGCTGTTCAATCCTCCTCTCTTGTACTTTTTCCCTCTTCTTTATTATAAAATTTCTTCTATCAAAAAAGAGGGAGGTGGGGAGAGAGAGAGAATGTCCAAGAATTCTTAATTATTCGATTTTGAAAACTACCTTCAATCAAATCAATAAGCTTTTTGATTGATTCAGGTTTTTATCCCTCCTTAGAACCCATTGAGGGTGATTGAGAGCTTGAACTGGGGGATTAAACCTTGATCAATCGATGGAGAATAGGATAAGAATATTTGGAATGTTATGGTTATTCATGACATGGGTATTTATTTGTAAACCGGAGATTTAGGCATAGACCTAGGACTTAGATTGAGTCTTAAGTTTAGGAATGCTCTTTATTTCTTTCCTTTTTTGTCCTAGGGTTTCCTATATAAACTCCTTTGCTGTAGATTTTCTATGCAGTTGATGAGTTGTTAATATAATCAGTGTCACTTGTTTATCTCCTACCATTCTCTCTAAATTCTTCTCCTTTCTTGCCATCTCTCTCTCATTCCGTCCCTTCTCCATATTTTCTCTTCGAATTCTCACTCAATTGTTCTTCGGTTTTACATCAATTGGTGGCAGAGCTGTCAAAATTCAGCCACCCTTCACCTGCATTCTGTTCTAGAGATTTTTTTCTCTTTCACCAACCAGCTCCTTCTATGCACCCTTGGCACCTTCGTTACTGTTAGTACCTTTCTTTAGACCACTGTCAAACCTCCACCAACTTCCTCTAGGCCCTCTTTATATTTTGTAATTTTTGTTGCTCCAAAAAAAGGAAACAAAGGAGTTATTGTAAACAAACCAAAAAGTGATAAGAAACAGAAAAAGAAAAACCATCAAGTACAGCTCAACCCAGGGTTCACCGCTGGCCTCCAACACCCAAGGTCTCTCCAACCTCAGACCAGTCCGTCCCCAGAGTTTCACCACCGGATTCGCTGTTTTCTCAACGAAAGTTCAGATCTGTGGCTATTTGGGGTTAAAATCTTACTAGGATTCGAGATCGACGAACAACCTCCCACTGGCAGGGTTCATCCAAGTCCGAAGAGCTCCGTCACCGAAATCAATCCCACAAGCCGGCGAGCTTCCTGGAGCCTGATATGCACGCACGGTCAAACCAGACAGCACTCTCTTTGGCCTGTTGCATCCATTCTGAAGGTATTTTGGGAAATCTCTCCACTTGGCTAATGCAAGACACCCGGACACAAACTTGTAGCCTTGAAAATGGAACAAACCCAGGACAACCTAGAAGATAAGCTCAAAAACTTGCAGACGAGACTTTTGATTGTACACATGATGAGCCATAGGTGATATTTAAGGTATTTAGTCAACAGATTACGGTTCTTATTATTATATGATGATCCCTATTATCACAGCCAAATCTGGAAGTTATGTTCAAGATTATGAGGCAATAGCTAAAGCTATCCTAGAAAATCCCGATGATTTTATAATACTAGAGTTCTTGGATAGTCTGTCTGACATCGATGATGATGGGATATACTCCTTAAATTGGGAAGAAAAGATAGTGTGACAAGGTGCCCATGTTGAGTCTAAGGAAGAAAAGAAAGAGTGTGAGCAAGATGGAAGCTTTCATCTCACAAGTACACAAGCTGAAGTTGATGTTGTTTTAGTAGCTGACAGGTTGAGGAAGTTAAACCCAGACTGCAGAAGTACCTTCAGGTTGAACAAACTAAAGTAATCTGCAATGTTACTCTTGTTGAAACTAACAGCCCATTTGGTTGGGCTTCTGAAGAAGGAAAAGCTGCTTAAAAAAAAAAAAAGCAAAAGCAGCTCCTTGGCCATTTGGTTGAGCTTATTCGTAAAAGCGCTTTTTTAATTAAAAAAAACAAAAAGAAGTCTTACCTGTTTTTTTCAGAAGCCAGAAATCATAACCTCTCAAAAAAAAAAAAAAAGAAGGCCGAGAGAGAACTTTTCGGACAAATATACTCCTGAGATATTTCACAAATTCCCCAAAAAACACTTCTATATGCCCTTTTCAATAATTTTACCTATACAAAAGTACTTTTACATTTTTGCATCCAAATGCAAGAAATTTGTTTTTTCAATAAAATCACTTCTATATAACTATCCAAACGTCAAATACCTGTTTTTTTTTTAAATTTAACATTTATATTTGAAGCATCTGCTAAAAAACACAAGCCAATCCAAATGGGCTCATAAAGAGTGCAAATCCAGTTTTGTTGGCATGCCCATTGAATTTGTCATTCCTGATGCAGTTGAAGGATCCACAATTTCTTTTGTTGTCATTTATTACAACATTGCCAGTTGTCTTACCTACTACTACAAGAAAATGGATTTTTCTGTTTCTTCCACACTTCAGAACTCAAGGTCGAGTTTTTTCCAACCAAGGAAAAATGATAGAGGATAGGATAAGAGTATTAGAAATATTATGGTTAATGATGAAATGGATATTTATTTGTGAACCGAAGATTTAGTCATAGGCATAGGAATTAATTTAGGCTTAAGTTTAGGGAAGCCGATAATTTTAGGGATGCTCTTTATTTCTTTCCTTCATTTCTTTTAAGCATATATTTTCTTTGTCTTAGGATTTCCTATGTAAACCCCTTTGCTCTAGACTTTCTATTCAATTGATGAGTTGATAGTATCAGTGTTACTTGTATATCTCTTTCCATTCTCTCAAAGTTGTTCCCCTTTTTTGCTATCTCTCCCTCATTCTGTCCCTTCTCCATATTTTCTCTTCTAATTCTCCCTCAATTGTTAGTTGGCTCTACATCAATCGGCCCTCAGAATCTCAAGTCCAAGCCATTTGGACCCCTACGAGAACCTTTGTCAAGCTTACGTAAGCCATCCTGAACAAGCAAAGACAAAGACCCATGTGATCTTCGTTTCCCATTAACAGCTCCATGGTACTTCTAATGCTGCATAGATGGTATCTATAATAGCTTCCATGACAGCAGAAGCTACTTTTCTGCTTTCATAGAGAACCAGGTATTTGAAGTTTTTTCTGATAGCAATAAATAAAAGTAAAAACTAGCTAAATGGCCTTTTCTTCTTCAATATTGATTCTTGCAAAGTGACCTCGTGACCGAAGAAACATCACAGCAAGGACAAATACGCACTACAATAAAAAATGTCATATCCGCATAAGAGTTTCTGCAACCCTCTCATTCAGGGAAAAACAATGCCATATATGTAATAGAAAAATAGTTTCATATGCATTGGGCATATAAATACAGATTATTTTCATCAACTTTCACTTCCATGTCAACTATTATTGGCTGGGTTCCAAAAGGTGAAAATATAACGAGTAAAAAAAAAAAAGAATGACATAACAACCACAATATGCCGTTCAACAAACAGAAGAACAATGATATGTTATGATAAACCAAAGCTAGAAAGCCTTCTCAAGAATACAAGTAATGCAGGTGTGGATAGGAAGTTAGCAATAATCCGAAGAGTTGGGATTAGAGAGTGTGCGATAGAGACAAACAAGAAAATAGGGTTCTTCCCGGAGAAACCTCTAACTTTCACTAATTTCAGATAATACATAAGCCAAAAGATTCCCAGGACAATCGGGCAGAGAGTA
>JASKGM010000013.1:3072564-3097711 GCA_034509205.1 Ceratonia siliqua | reverse complement strand
TCTCCATTACATGTGACAGAAGTCTTTCATCTCGATAAACTGTCACTATAGACAATTCCACACGCCTAAGAATACCAAAATTCAACTCAACAACAGAAGGAAGGTACCCCAATGTGGATGATGCCCTCTTTGAATCATTCTTGTCACCAGAACAAGGGATTTCTAAACTAGGGCTCGAGCCAGTGGTAAACACATCCAGGAACCTAAAAATTATAACCTCAACAACCCCGTGGCCTACAAGGGAATCCCACTTTTGTGAGAACAAATTCTCAAAGAGCTTTAATGTAGTTGAATTAAGAACTGGTGAGTTAGTACAGTCCCTAGCACCACCATTAAGGCCTACTACCACATCTTGAACAAACCCCTTTTTTAAAGCTTCAAAAGGTTCGTGCAATTTGGTATATCTCCCATCCAACATAGAATTCCAACATTTACTACACTTACTAGCAGTAAACACAGGTTTGTCTGGTGGTTCACATGGAATCCAAATGTCAACTCTAAAAGGAGGGCCCCTCTCATCTTGAACACCAATTCCATTCTCAACATAGCCACGTGTGGTGATTGTTTTCTGTACATGTGAAGCCCCAATCAACACAGCTACTACATTAACATTCCATGGGTCCACTCTTATGGTCCCACTAAAAGGTGGTAAGCAACCTACAAACTTGAAGGCAACAAATGCACTTGCACCGACAGCACTCTCTTCAGTTTTCTCTGAACTTGGGAACCTAGAGTTAGTCAAATTGGAAACACATTCTGGGCTTTTTCTAAGGTGCTCAATCAGCAGCTCGATACTTGCTCCTTCATATACATTCCCATCATAGCCAACAACGCTTGTCACCCTTGAAGAGGTCGAAAACTGTACACACAAAAACTCAAAACACTCCTGACATTCCTGACATTCCTTTTTCGCTGCAATTTTCCTTTTTGTATCCCATTCTGACTCGGTATCATCAAATCGATCCCAACTAGTAGTCGACTCACATCGGCCTCCCACAACCATTGTCTCAACAACTGATGCAATATTCATACCTCTTCCAGCACCCCAATTGCCTTTGCAATCTTCGCTTGTTCCCGAAGTGATTATTGCAAATGTTCCCACTAAAATCTCCTTAGCAACACTCGACACAGGGGCACCCACCAACTTTAGACTTTCCTTTTCTTCGTTTTCATCAAATTTGAAGTCACAGAACTGAACGCTAATGTCCAATTCTGAATCTCGCCCTTCCCTTTCTTCAGGGTATTCATTGTAAATAGGGTCAGTTATCTGCTCAACTACTTCTTCTACCAAACCAGTCATTCCTAAACTGATTTCAGTTCTGAATTCTCTAGCACCACCACTTCCTTCTGGGGCCGAAAATACTGATGCGAAAACCTTATCATCATTTTCAACTCCCGACGAGCAGTCCAAGCTAGGACTTCCATCGAAAGTGTCCTCGTCCTGTATGGGTTTGTCATACACTTGCGATTTCCCAAATTTGGAACTAAAATTATTGAACCCACGAAATACGGGATCCATGTTGAACGATGTTTCAGCAATGTGACTCCCTGGGAGTTCCACATGTGCTTCCACTCGTCTCTGACACTGCAGAGCTTGGACAGCTCTTGTCAAGTTCTCAATCGACTTTCTGATCTCCACCATCTCGGCTTGCTTTTCCTGATTTCCTCTACCGCTACAGTGACCGGCCATAAGCTCTGATACCACTTAATGCAGGTGTGGATAGGAAGTTAGCAATAATCCGAAGAAGAGTTGGGATTAGAGTGTGCGTGATAGAGACAAACAGGAAATAGGGTTCTTCTCGGAGAAACCTCTAACTTTCACTAATTTCAGATAATACATAAGCCAAAAGATTCCCAGGACAATCGGGCAGAGAGTACATATACAAGGGGGAAGAAGCTACATCACGTGATAACCACATGACCAATTAAAAAAAACAAATAAACACAAAGGGAAAATAAGACATATCTGAACTACTTGTAAAAAGGCACGTGCTAGTCACAAGCACACTAAAACAGCAGATTACATCCATATAGGAAGGAAAACCAGCAGACAACTAAAATTAAAACAGAGCCAAGAGATGCTCCTGCATCAACAAGTTTTATGAAACAACACTTTTTTTGTTTGGGTTTAAATGAAGATGAGAAAAAATAATAGCCATAAATTATAATGAATTTCAAACTAAATGTGCATAATGGTACAACCAATTTCAAAACAAAAGACGAGCAAGTTTTCTGGGTATTGAAAAGCAAGTTACCTTGATATTGTAGTCATCCCTCTCAGTGATCTGCTGCAACAGATGTTGGTTTTGAGTTTGCATATCATCGTATGCTTGTCCAATAGTCTGCAGAAAAGTCATGCCCACATTGTTAGACCAACTTTAACATTATAGAAGTTAGAAAATGTTACAAGTTGAATAACTAATGAACATTGTCTTCCTCAGTAAACTGAAATCGAATCCACCACTAGGAGATAAGCAATCTAACCTCTATTTCAGATAAGTAGGCCTCATTTTCCTCGTTTTTTGACTTTAAGACATCAGACAGTTTGCACTTCTCCCTGAAATGGTGACGTATTAAGGGTTAATGGAGCTAACCATCAATCTAATAAACAATTCAAACTTGGTAATTGCAAAGTTCCACGGGATCCTTTTCAGCCACATTACATTTAAGCATGAAGCCATGGACTGACTTCATTTTGTTTACACCAAGAATAAATGAATTGATCAAAACACCTGATAGACGAAACTATTAATTCCTTTCTCCAAGCACACAAACTTGCAGTTAGTATAGCATAATTAGTATTATTAGATTTTACAGAAGAATAAAGAAGTAAGTTGGCTCCTTGTACCCAAAGAAATTAGAAATTTATAGAGAACAGCATAGAGAAACTGCTCGAACAGCATAGAGAAGAATATTTCAACAAGGAGTTTATGTTAGTTAAACCAAGAAATCATAATCAATAAAGATTTAGGCAGGAAAAGCAACTAAAAGCACATGCTTGCAGAAAACATTCTTTCATGGACCAACCTTAGTCAACCCCCTTATTATTGACAATAGAATTAAAAGCAAAGGGCTAGCATGTGTCTTAGGTGATGCTTTAATGAGAAATGAGCACATGTAAATCAGTGCATCCAGACGCACAACAGGTTAGCATAAGCTTTCAGCTAGCAGGATCAAATTAAAGGTTAACCTTTTAGAAGCTTCTAATTTCTGTCTCAGGTCCACTATCTCAGCTTCAGCAGTAGCAAGCCTCTGTTGAGATCTAGCCTCTGCTTCATTTGCTGTCTTAACTCGAAGCTCTAAGTTGCGCTCATCAAGAGAAGATTTCAAACTTTGAACATGTGCCCATGCTCTGTATTCTGAATCCCTTGCTTCCACAACATCCCTGCAGACACAAAGATCTCTTATATCGTGTTCCACACATTAATCAAATGTGCTTTAAAAGCAGTTATAGGACTTAGCATGGCAATAACCCCAAACCAGGGATTGGATACACACAAGTTCACTGAGTTACTTGCATAACCAAAAAGTTGGCCACAGCCAATGCTTACACAAATTTTTTAGTTCATCATCTAAAAATATTTTTTAAATAACTTCATTTCTAAGAGAAGTAGGATAATAATGAATCAGGAGAAAAAAAATCTGAAAGAAAAAGAATACTCTAAAGCCCTTCAAAGAACTTATCAAATAGGCATGTCACACACCAAATGGTTATACAGGCATTATTTATGTTCAGTATTATAAATGCGCCAAGTATTTTACTTGCCATGCATTATTGGAAGACAAAGGAAGGGGGAGCACACAACACAACACTCTAGCTAGATATCAATAGCTATCTATGTGGGCTAAATGCAGACCTTGCCTTAAACCAAAAAAAATTTGGGGTTTGACCAACTCAAATCCTCAAAACCTTCATGTCATGAATGTCTCTGACTCTAAGTAAAATAAGCAACAATATTTTTTTTTAACAAATCAGTTTCTGTAGTAAAGACATCACCCAGAGACATCTTTCAGCAATTCAAGATAACATTGAAAAATTAATCTCAATGATAGCATATGAAAGTCGTTGGTTACATATCATTGAGAAAATCAACAAATTTAGTCCCTAAACTTTAAGGCTTCAATCAACTTTGTAACTTTGGAATTGATCAAGGTATTCTATGAAAATTCAAACACAACTTTATCTCAGACTCTTACACAGACTGACATAGTGGTAGAAATGGCAGCACATCCATCATTTATCCAGTATTTTTTCAGTCTCTCTTCTTAAGTAATTGCTAACAATTTTCGGTGGGCTCACTTCAGTGTTATGTTTGGCGTGCATAGAGATACTCATCGCCTCATCGGTCGATTGAACCCCAAAGCTTTATTTCAATTTAATGACAATTGCATGACTGCTTTCATTCGTCAAAATGACAATTTGCTGATCTCTCATCTCTACCAACACATTTAGGTTCAGTATAGTGATCTACACAAATAACTTTCCATTCAACTCATAAACCGTGAAAGATGAGTGACCTACAAAACCATCATTTTAGTCCCACTTTCAGGAAGAAGAGAGCTTTTTAAACTAATATCTGCTCATACAGTGATTTATACAAAAGGTTTGACAATTTTCCAGGTCACTACTACCAAATCAATAAGCATATTTAACAAAACATCAAAATTCAAAAGATTTTGTAATTGCTATATCAGCACCAGGATTAAAGATAAAATTAAATTAGATGTTTACCATGGATGAAAACAATTGGATCCAAAGTTAGAGGATGTTAGAACCTAGAGGAAAGAGGCAGTCATAAATGAGAGAGGAAAGAGTGCGGGGGATGGTGGCACATATTGGGATTGGGAATTTGGGAGTCTCTAGCCACTCGAAGTGCAAGAAAATGGGAGTGTCCAGCCACTCGAAGTGCTGGGTTTGTGTTCCTAGTATGTGTTTGTAATTATCCCCGTGTTAGTCTCTTTGTAATAGTGTAATTGTATTTGTACTGTGATGTGAATCTGTGTTATTTATAATATACAAGTGCAGAATTATATATATTAGATAGAAATCTTAGATCATTCTCAACAGAGGACAAATTTAACAGAAGGAACAAAATTGAAGGATCAATTTGTAATTTTGCCTGTTATTGTATTTTACTACATAAACACTGTTCTACTAAAAGAAGCACGTGTACATATATATCTACGTATGTACAGCAATGCAGAAGGGCATACACCTAAAAAAAATTTCATATTTTGTTAATTGTTTGGTCTTTCTGGTGAATGTTCGGTATATTTGGTTGAAATAGATTGCTCATATTTTTTCAGGACGTTTATTTGTCCTTAGTGCTGTTATGATACAGAATTGTTTTTAACAGCTTCTCCTTGGTGCTTGGCTAACCATTTCATAAAGGGAATTTTTATGATAGATATTCAGCGGAGTTGGAGAGCCTTATCCCCTGTCAATACCTTACTATTGTGCTGTTCCTTTTTTTACTTAATAGTCTGTTTTGTATAATTTTACGTAATATTTAATACCTTATTATTGTGCTTTTTTTTTCTAGTTGTCTGTTTAGAAGGATGTCTTATCCCCCCGTCAAATTGTATAACTTCCTTCCTCTAATATTTTTTATTCTGTTAAAAATATGTAAGTCATGTCATTTATTTTCATGCTTCATCAGTTTGCAAACACAAACGAATTTGCAGAACATTCCACATAATGATAGAAACCAATAAGAAAAAATGTATAATATCATTTATGAGATAATACAAATTCAATTCAAGATTTGAAACCCCAACCTTGAATCAATGGACTCACGTCTATACATTTCCAGAATCAACTTCAACTCTTCCTCACTTTCTCTCAAGTCTTGGACCTGCACCAAAAGCAAAGCAAAAAAAGATTATTAGAAGAAAAGGGAGAAAACAGGAACCATAAATCAGCAAAGCCTATTTTGTACACAATGGACATACTTCCAGCAAGACTTGTATTTCGTAAAGGCAACAGCCCATCCACACAGAACATATGTATAATCATATATAGTATATTTAGAATTGTCAAAAAATTGCAAGTTAATTCTTCCATGAAAATGATGAACAGAATGAAGCATACTAGCCAGAGAACAGCCATATATTTCCACAATCAGATATATATATATATATATATATATATATATATATATATATATATACCCCTCAAAATTTCATCCTCCAATGGTACTTATATTCTATTCTTCTTACTGGTCCTACTAGAAGACAAATGAAACTAAATTCTTATCTGAGCTACTAAAAAAACAAATACTTGAGATAGAGCTACTTCATGACACACTAAACTAATGGTTCCATTAAATTGGAAAGTGAATTTTTTTTATAGAAAAAATAATTTATTGAAGATCATAGACAGAAAGAAATACATCATTGGAGGATAAGTAATCCTCCTAAAACATGAAAGAACAAATGGAAAACATAAAACAGTCTAAACAAGCATTAGCTCAAAAGAGCTTTCCAATCCCTTTGTAAGTCCATGAGGGATATCCCCCCCTAAAGAAACCATGAGCTGAAACCCAAAGGGAGGCCAAAAAGATAATTCTTTCCCAAAGAAGATGCATCAGCATGAACTGCTGGCTGAAAACTCTAGCATTTCTTTCTAACCAGATACACCATAACACAGCAAAAACAGCACTCTGCCAAAGAACCTTATGTTCCATATTGCTCCCAAAACCTCCGAACTTTATAGATAAGAAATTATCTAAATCTGCTGGACACACCCACTGTTTATGAAAAATACCAAAGATGGTTCCAGATCTGCCAGGCCACTTAACAATGCAGAAACAGATGATTATTTGTCTCTGAACTCTGATAACACATCATACAAACATATGGTGAAATAGCCTTATTGGGCCTACAAGTCTGAAGCAGATCATTAGTATTAATTTTGTTCAGTACCGCACTCCAAACAAAAGCCTTAACCTTAGAAGGATCTTTGATTTTCCAAAAAGATTTAGACAACGAAAAGTTCCGAGTAGCAGGATTTTGAATTAAAAAATTGAAGAGGGATTTACAAGTATATAAGCCCGAAGAATTCAAAGTCCAAATCCTTTTATCAGATTGAGAAGAAACTTGGAAAGGGCGAAGGATTTCCAAGAGCAATGCAAGATCATCAATTACTCTATCACTAAGATTTCTATAGAAATGAAAGCTCCAAGAAAAACCAGTACTTTGTAGAGTGAAGAAATCTGAAATGGGAGCATGACATAAAGATGATAAACAATAAAGACGAGGAAAAAGTTCTGTAAAAGAACAATCGCCAACCCAATGGTCCTCCCAAAACCGCAACCAAGTACCATTTCCTACTCAATAAGAAAAGTGAGACGAAAAGGAAGGATATACCTAAGAGATAAACTTCCAGGGCCTTGCATAAGTAGCACCAATCCCAGAATTAGCATCCCAACCATTCTGATGAACTTCACATTTGCCCTTAATCACCCTACACCACAAAGAGTGAGGCTCCAAAGGAAACCGCCAAAGCCACTTTGCCACTAGGGAAATGTTTTCAGACACCATATTACCAAGACCTAGACCCCCATCCTCAGACTTACACAGCGCACTTCCAAACTAACCAAGTGATCTTTCTTACTCTCCCCACCACCTGACCACAAGAAATCCCTCATAATTTTCTCCATTCTACGAGCTAGCCCCACTGGAATCCCAAACAAAGATAGATAATAGTGGGATACCAGACAAGGAAGCCTGAATTAAAGTGATCTGGCTGCCAGGAGAAAAGTAACCCCCTTTCCAATTGTCAAGTCTTTTTGTGATCATTTGCAACACGAGGTCCCAAAAAGTCAAAGCCAGTGGATTACTCCCTAAAGGAACACCCAAATAAGTTAGGGGCCACTGTAAGACCCCACAACCAGCCATCGCAGCCAATTTGCTCACAAACCTATCCGAAGCATTAATGCCTTGCCAAGCCACACTTATAAAGGTTAACACAGAGACCAGACACAAGCTCAAAAATTTGTAACATAGACAGCACATTCTGAAAATTCTCCCTATCTTCATGAATGAAAAGAATAGTATAATCAGAAATTGTAAACAAGAAACCTCTAACCTATCCAACCCTACCCTCAAACCTCTCATGACCCCTCTCTCAGAAGCCCTAACAAACATACGACTCAAAACATCAACAACTAGGGTAAACAGAATCAGAGAAAGAGGATCTCCTTGCCTAACTCCATGCTGCCCTCTAGGCCAAGACTTACGACGAAGAAAACTACCGAAGAAAGACAACCTTAAATCCAACTCCTCCATTTTCCTCTAAACCCCTTCCTACAAAGAACTTTATCCAAAAAACCCCAGCTAACCCTACGACAGGCGTTCTCAAAGTCCAATTTAAACATCATCCCCTTTTGTTTCCGGTGTTTAATGTCCTCAACAACTTCATTAGTCACCAACACTGGATCTAAAATTTGTCTTCCTGCTGAAAAAACACTTTGGCTCTCAGAAATAGTGTCCCCAAGAACCTCCCCCAATCTCAAAGAAAGAACTTTCGTGATGATTTTATATACACTAGAAACAACGCTACTAGGTTTAAAATCCCTCACCTTAAGAGAACAATCCTTTTCAGGTAGGTGGAATTTATGCTGGTAGTAATTTTACCATTAAGGATGAACTCATGGACCACCTTCATGAGATGATCCTTCACAATAGCCCAGCATCTCTGAAAATAAGCCATATTGAAACCGTCAGGACCAGGAGCCTTCTCTTTATCCATCATCCAAATTGCACTCCTAACCTCTTCCTCCCCAAAAGGTCGTTCTAGCCAATCAGCCTTAACACAATCAATAGGACTCCAATCCAAGCCCTCAAGAAAAGGTCTATGTGAGCTTTCCTCAGTATAAAGCTGCTTATACAACCGAGTGACTTCCTCAACTATTAAATTGAAAAGTGAATAATACAACAAATAATAATGAAAGTAAGCATAACCTACTTATTCCGAATTGCTTATAAGGTTTCGCAAGGTTTAACCCTAATCACATACTCCTCTGTCCACTTTATGCATCTTAGTTTTAGATTTGATTCTCTTAGCTGACCTAGGCCACATATTACCAGATCAACCAGAAGATCAAAGCTAGAGCTGATAACTATACTCAATAAATTTCTGAAACCTGTTCCACGTTGAATTACTCTACCTATCTTCTAGGGATATATTTATGAAAGTGCGTTGTGATGTAGGACAAATAGAAAAATAGAAGGTAGAGAGAAGAGATTTCAGGGAAGAATCCAGGGATATAAAATAGGTGAAGATGGTAAGAGAGAGACTACAGAACAACCCGACAGTGATCTCAATTTCAAAACATACAATGAGAACCAAAAGTACATAGCAATCTCAAGTATTGAAACCCAAAGAGCCCTAACAAAAACACAACTAGATAGCCATGTACTCCTAGAAATCATAAATTACTAGAAAATCCCAATTAACCAAACTACTAATAATAAACCTAATTACACTAAATTCCCAATCCATAATATGTTTGCAGAATTATAATATTCTTATCCCATATACCCCATTGTTACTACTCCATACTCCATCATGTGGTGTAGCCCAACATCTAGAAAAGATATACTACATGCAAACAAACATAAATATATACATACATAGAACCATATATATATATATATATATATATATATATGGAACTGGACTGAAGAGATCTGATCATTTATTTTAAAAAGATAAATGAAGTTAATCTTCCCACAGCTTGACTTTGCTGCTGAACAGTCATCCCATTGTATATAGCATTATAGCCCATACTTGAAAATGACTTGTTTTACTGTTAGAAAAGTTCCACCTACCTTTCATATGCATTTCAGTCAAATTACAATAAAAAAATCATAAATAGCCATCTTATAAAGAAACAAATAACTATATATATTCAACTTCCAACATAGCATACATAGCTCATATCAGGAGTAAGTTCCAGAAACCAGTCAAATAATATCACAATTTCTACAATAGAGCACAGATTATATCAGACAAATTTAAGGCACCAAATAAAATCTGTCAGACATAACACAATCGCTTTTCTGGCCCCTCGTTGGTGTTCAGCCCATGGTCATCTAAGAAATACTCCCTAACAGATATACCAAGGGATTAGCAAGCCTTAATGTATTGAGCCTATTGACAACTTAGTCTTCTATATGTTTCTTTTTACAACATTGCTTGAGAGAATATCGTATACTCCTCTTTTGTTGTAATCTTCCCTTCTTCTTTCTAGTCTTTTATACACAAAATATTCAAATACAAGTAACACATACCACAGCAAGTAGGCCCTGTATCTCGGCAAGCTGATCAGCAGATCTAACATATACAACATCACATTCTTTTACCTGTTTAAGAAAGCAAACGAAAAGAAAAACAAAAACACTTTCAAGACCTGTGACAGTATGCCACCAAGAATTAAGGTGCACATTAAACAAATATACCAACCTTCCTATCAAGAATATTAGAGAGAGAATGTACATCGGCACGCAGAGAATAGATGTCTGAAGCTGCTTCTTTATACTTACTTAATTGACTTTGCATAGATCCCATTTCCTCAGGAAATGAAGAAACCAGGGATTTAAATTCTGCAATAATTTGTTTCCTTCCTGAAGGAAGAATCAATTCCATCACAAGAGTATAAAACCATACTGCAATAAGGTAGCATGCTTTATGATCAAAGAAATAAAAGTTCCTAACCTGGCTCCCTTGCTGCCTCTTCCAGCTTATTCTCAATCATATTTCTTTCCTCAATTTTTCTCTTTATCTCTGTCCCTAAATCAGCCACTCTAGAATCAGCAACTGCCACAGATCTTTGAAAAACATCTACTAGATCACTTTTTATATACCACTCCCTCTCCCTCCATGCAAGGTTATCCTTCTCAACCTACAAATTAATATTAAAAAAAATGGTCATCATCAGAAGCAAATCCTAGCAAAAAGACGACATTCAAAAGGCAAAAATGAAACTACCGACCAGTTACAACCTGTAGTTTCTCGAATAAGGCCTGATACTCAAGAACTTGTAATTTTGACTTTTCTATCTGATCTCTCACCAATTGGAATGCACAGGAAGAGGTAATACACTTCAAATTCTTCAATGTGTTCTGATGAAATCATCTCAAGTCAAATACTATAAACAAAAAGAAAAAATGATTGTATATGACAAGTGATGCAACAGACAACTTATTCCCACAACAAAAATTACAGTAGAACAATAACAATAAGAAAAACCAACCTGTAAATCACACAACTGCTGTAATATTCTTATTCTTTCCTCATGAAGACTTTTCAGTTCCACTAGTCGAGATGAACCTTGGTCCTGTAAGACTCAAAAATTAAGTTACAATGTCCCCAAAATTCTCAAAACTAACATGAGGAATCCTACAGCAATACCAATAGCTCCTTCAAAGAAGATTCCATGTCTTGCAAATCCTTTGGCTTGTCTCTGACCTTATCACTAGCAACATGCTTACTTCCAACATTTAAGACCGGGAAAACAGCAGCTTTTGCTGCATCTCTCTCAGCCTTAAGAGTTGCCAGTTTGTGATTACTTGCTTCTAATTCTGCAACAGTGCTTTCTAATTCACCTAGAGAAACCAATCACAAAAATACATATAAATTGCTGATCACATGCCAACCTTCCAACCATAAAATAGATGTGAATCGCTTCCTTTTTCTTCTCTCTTCTCTCCTTTTTTTTTCATTCCTTTCGGAGGAGAGAAATGGGAGTGCGGAGAAGGCAGGAAAACTTAGCAAAATTTTAATCACAGAAATATCAAACTAGTACATATAAAGTCAAATATCAATATCAATATAGGATTCTTCCAAAATTACGTAATAATTCAAGCCCACAAAAACTAAAACAACTAAACTAAATCCATCTCCATGAACCATCATAAAAGAAAAGGGCAAAAAAGTTGTATGAGAAGACTCTTGAAACATAGAGAGGTTATAAAACAAAGTAGACCAATCTAGCTAAACAGGAAATTCACAATTGCTAAAATACAAAGGCAATATATTACGCTAGTACTAATATAGCATTACCTCAAAGTAATTCAATTTATATTTAAAAGAATCAACATGATATCTAATTAATTAATTTTTGAAATATTTCCTCATATGTTGAGCCCTTAATATTGATTGCTGTCCATACAAATTTCTTTTCTAGCACACTACTAAACCTTGATTGAGTTCCTCTCCTTTTCCTTTTCCTTTTCCTTGTCTTCATTAAAATAGGTCAACATGCCTAGGCATCCCAAAACCTTTTAAATGACAGAAAGAAGAAAAAAATTAAGTACTATCCAATCATCCTTCACTTCAAAGGGGAGTAGAAGTTTTTAATGCTATGAGCACATTTGGTAGTTGACAATTGCATTCCTTCTTCCATTCCACAAGAATGAGGATTCCTATTTTTGGGTACACAGCAAGACAAGGAATGATAATTACATTCGAAACCTTGATTCTGCAAATACAGCAATCATGGTGATTCCAGGCAACCAATGATGAGTTAATTTTTGGTTTAGTTATTTACCTTCATTTAGTTATAGTGATGATTATGAAAATATTACATGCCAATTTGCATGTATCACACATAAAAGGGAAGTGGTATAATATGTGATTCTATTCCAAAGGGAACCGAACACAGGAATTGGGATTGTCATTCCATTCGGATTCTCATTCCAATTCTGCACAAGCCAATTACACACCTTCCTGCCCCCGAAAAAAATGCACTCAAGTGCACACAAAAGACAAACAGGTATTTCTGTACTTTAAGTATATAAAACTACATATAATTTCAACTTATTTGGTTTTGTACTTATAAACAAGGAGCTCAAAAAATTTAGAGTATTTTTTATAATATGAAAGTAAAGCTGAGATGATCAAGAACACAGAAGAGGAAATTTACCTTTCAGTCTACAAAGCTTGGCTTTAGTTTTGGCATCAACATCTTGATGACTTTGGAACTCACTAGCTAAAGACTTGTGCGTCAAATGAAGTTCACTGAACGCTGATCTCAAACTTTTAACTTCCAACTTTAGATCAATGGAGGACTTCTGCTCGCATGAACCTTTAAATAGGAAGTGTAAACAAGAAAGCTGAGAGATAACTTAAGAATAAGACTAACAATATGCAATTATATAAAGCACTCCTAAGTCCTCTCTTACCATCTCCTGGAAGTTTTGTTAATACTGCTGTATGCAAACCATCCTTCAGACACCAAAGGTTGTTAATAGCTGTCACTATATTCTGCAAAATGCTCTTAACTTTTTTGGTAGTAACTTGTTTAGGCTCTTCCATCTTGTTAGCACAATTATATGTGGAGGAACTTTCAGTTGCACCAGTTTGCAACAGTCGGCTAAGAAAAACATCCTCAACAGTGGATGGACTTCCAACTGGCAGAAAGATCAAAGGATCATCATTAGCTAATACACTTACCAACATAAAGACATTGCAGTAACAATTTTAATTGTAATATCAGATATCCAGCTTTTTAAAGATACACCGTTATCCCCATGCCCAAGAAACACAGGTAACCAGAAATAATATATGGAAACAAGTTCAGACTTCAAGTGGCATCTTAAAGAAAATAGAAACGTTATTGCATGGTGAATTGACAAGCTAATTAAAAACCAGAAGCAGGATATGAAGGATAATAAGTTGCCAAAAAAGGTCCTTCCATACCCTATGGGCAAGAATTGTGTTTCGGGTTTCGCTGCGGAATTCAGCTCAGGGTTTTTTTAAAGGGAGTGTCTCTTTTAGATATGCATAGGAATTGGGCGGCTTTGCTGCTTGTGTAACTTTCCTTTGGGCATGTTCGGATGTTCTTTAAAAAGAATGACTTTTATAAAACAATAAGAGAATGACTTTTGAATAAGAAAAGGTGTTCGGCTACAAAATTATAAAAAGACCTTTAGTTGATAAAATTACTGAAAAGAGCATGCATAAGAAATTTAAAATTCACAATTTTTAATGGGTCAAATTATATTTTTAATTTGAAAATAATAAAATGAATATATACATGACTAAAAATAACAATTTTAAAATAACAAATTATGTAAAAATAATCATAATTAAAAACAACTGAATGAAAGAAATAATATAACTGTATTTCAAAAAATATTTGATTAAGAAAGTATTTTTTTCAAAATATACATAAAATGAGTTTTTAATCAAATATCTTTTTTAATACTTAAAATATTTATAAAGATTAATTTTATAACGAAATAGTAACTCTTCATTGTGATGAGCAAAGAGGCAAAATCGTGGAGAGAAAATAGATCTCCTCCTGGTAGGAGAAGCTACAAAATTAGGATTCTACTTTAATCACAATTTCTCATTTTCCATCTCCTTCTCCTTCAAAAAAAGAGATCCGAACGGCTCCAAAAATTGCAAAAGAGATTCTCTCACGCCCGGAATGACTTCTCTAATTGCAGAAGGAGATCCGAACTGCTTCTTTGCACTTTTTTATTTTGTTTTGCTTCTCGATATTCTCCTAAGAGGATACCTATCCTCCTCAATTGTATTTATCTTCCTTCTTAGTATAATTTATTCTTCTATCAAACAAAAAGTTGCCAAAAAAGAAATCATCATTACATGAGCTACACTTGAAGAGAATAATCTGACAGATAGAGAAAAGTTGTCATTTTTGCAGCATAGTTAAAGTACAAAACGAAAAATCTAAGACTTTCTGCTACATACACACTTCCTTTAAAACACAAGTTCACCCTTCTAGATTGTAATGAGTAACATGCAACTGAACATTTGAGGAACTGAATGAAGGGAATTAAAGAAAACTAATGACTTTTTTATTTAAGCTCATATATATAACCTCAACAAAGCTAACCTTCACAGTACAATGCATGAATCCCAGGTGTAAGCTTGATTTGTAATCATTATTTGAAAATTGAAATTGCTGATTAATAATTGTGCATAGCAACAGAAAGGTATAGAATGACACGAGATTACAATTACTTGTGCACCATACAATTATTGACACAACTGACTGCTATAAGAAATTGGAGATCTTTAATCATTAGAATGGTCAAGGGTTTAACTACTACATTACTACAAAGAGAGTAGAAGAACCACTGCCTATTCTAGTTTCCACATCAATATTTAAGTGTATCTGGAATTCTCACAGCATCTGATCATGTTGCCTTATAGCAATTTCCAGAGAAATCAAGTAAAACAATTATAGGCGTATTTAAGCATAGATGTATAAAGCAGAAAAGCACCATTTATTATGAGGAAAGCAATATTAAGTTGGAAAACATTTAGATGGTAAACAGTTACACACAGTATAATGCACTTTTCATTCAATTCTCCAGTATTTGGAATGTATACAAGTTAGTAACAAACACCTACTACATAGAGAATAACAAGCCTTTCCAACATTTAACAGATAATAATTCAACAACATGGAAAGAACCAGCATTAGTAAAAATGAAGATCCTTGCAGGAAAGTTTGTTTTTTTACTCACCTATGACTTCCACACTCACAGACGTGTTGTTTTCATATCCCGGTAACAACAGCCAATAAAAGACCTATATCTACTAACAAAGGGCAGATGTCTGGAAGGCTGTCATACTAAAACTGAGATCAGACAATGGAGGAATTGAGAATTAACAAAATATGGTTATGATTTTAGGATGGACTAAAGCAAGGTATTCAGGTTGTTTAAGGTGTATTAAAAGGTTAGCTGATGGAGGATAGGATAAGAATATTAGGAGTGTTATTGTTAATGATGAAATGGGTATTTATTTGTAAACCAGGGATTTAGGCATAGACGTAGGACTTAAATTGAGGCTTAATTTTTAGGGATGCCGGTTGAGGCTTAATTTTAGGGATGCTCTTTATTTCATTCCTTTGTTGTTTTATGCATATGTTTTCTATGTCTTAAGGTTTCCTATATAAACCCTTGGCTATATACTTTCTAATCAGTTGACGAGTTTATAAAATAATCAGTTGATGAGTTTATAAAATAATCAGTTGATGAGTTTATAAAATAATCAGTTTCACTTGTTTATCTCTCTCCATTCTCTCCAAATTCGCCCCGTCTATCTTTCTCTCCCTCATTCAGTCCCTTCCTAATTCTCCCTCAATTGTTCCTTTGGTTCTACATCATTAGCGTAAGGGTGGGTTGCCATTTATTTCGGTGGAAAGGAATGCTCATATTTTTAGAAGCGTTTCCTTGTCTATAGATGCCCTATGAGCAAGGAATTTGTTTGGCACTTCTCTGTGATGTTCGGCTCAAGGTCTTTTTAAGGAAGTGGGAGTCACTCTTTTAGATATGAAAAGGGATTGGGCAGCTTTGCTGCCCGTATGACATTCTATTTCATTTACTTTTGTTATTTTGTTTGGGTCTCAGAGCTTTTTCCTAGAAGGATACCCTATGTCCTCATTTGTATTTCTTCTCTTAATATAATTTCTTCTTTTATCAAAAAAAAGAGTGGGTTGCCACTTTCAAGGAACAGCGATAATTAGAGAGGCAATTGATGGCCGCTAGATTGCTCTGAACAGCCTAAAAAACCTTATTACAGGTTAGATGAGTTCTATGGCAAATCACAGCAAGAATTAACAAGGTTCTGGAAGAAATTAACATTCATAGAAGTCTGGCAAAGGAAACAGATGCTTCCTAAATTGAAAGAAACAGAATAATAAAGGGTTGGATTGCATCCCACAATCAAGAGCAACCTTGCTGAATAAATTCATAAATATGACTATTATTGCAGAAAGAAGCACACAATAAAGTAAGACCTAATATTACCTAAAAAAAACATGAAACCCAAGCACAAATACAGGTCATGATCAGGCACAACAAAAATTACCCCAAACTGAGAATGAAGCATTAAATAACCTAAACCATTGACCTAACTAAGATCCCAAAAGGATCTCCTCCAAAAGACATGCCAAACCAATGCTTGAAAGTTAATTGGCTTTTGCACAGCTTTAGCATATCTTTAAATACTGCTACCAATGTCCTCCATCACTCAGCCTTGGATAATCCCTGAACCAAAGGAGCTGGAGACACAATTGAGGATTACTTGGATAGCTGGGTGGTTTTTTTTTTTTTTTTTTTTTTTTAAAAGCTGGTGTAGGTCTATAACTCTAGCCAGACTTCAGATGCCAATTGATCATAAGGAAAGAGTCCCAAACAAAACTGTAGTTTCTTTTATTTACATATAAGTCTATTAAGTAAAAATCACATCAATATGACACACATAACTATACTTTTAGGTCATACATAAGAAGTATCCCCGTTGAGATGTATCCACAGGGATCAGTATCCCTCATATTATATGTACAACAACTTCAAATTAAGTTTTCCATCCTTCCCACCAAAAAGAGAAATCATGGCTTAGATGTTAATGGACATAAAAAACCTCAGTACTTAATTACATACAATTAAATAAAGAATTAATCTCATAAGATTATAATAAGATAACATGAGGAAATTAATAGGTATGATAATGCCCTTGATCCTCACCTCCCGTGATTGATGTAAATTTTGAATCCAATTTGCTGCTACTAGACTCTATTGTGCGAGCAGAACATGACTCCAGATCATCAATTAGCTATATTCAAGAGATGGACAATACTCAAGATATGATTATGTGATATAATTCAATAAATAAAATAAGGTAACCATATTGGAGGAAGAGGAAGCAAGAATAAAAAGGGAAACAAAGTTACCTGTTCCCAAGACATCTTGACTACTGGTAATGTGGAATCATATGAACATTGCTTCTCCTCCAGTTGAGAAAGTTTATTCTCAAGAGCAGCATGTTCTATTTTCTGAGTTTCTAATTTCTGTGTAAGCTTTTGATTTTGAAACTGAAGTACAGCAATATCAAGCTGCATCATAAGAAGCGAATGCATAAGTCTGAATGGCAACACTGCTTATTATTGACTATAAAGCCATATTGAGATGACATGGTGGTTATTATTGTAAGTTCATAAATAAATTTTGTGACGAACAAAATTAGAAGTGGGATCTCATATAAAATAGGTGCACTTGCTGAAGAACAAAAAAAAAAGATAAGAAGCAGGAACTCTATCCCCAAACTTGATGGTAATGATGCTGTAGTTTATGATGTTGGAGATGACAAACAAAATTTGTTTGTGCCTCATTTCAGCCACTTCTAAATGTAACAATCATGGCGACCCTCAACCCCTAATATCTACAAAACCCAAACAAAAATCGAACTTTTTATGTGGTGGATCAGTAAACAGCATATATGATGTACTAGTTAATAATATCTATATTGACATCCAAACAAAGTTCCGTCAGGTAAGAAAATTTTTCAGGACTTGGACCATCATAGATATGGACTAATTTGAAAAATAATGACACTAAATCAGCATTTTTCTGCATAGGCATAACCTTCTCTTCTTCATAACCACTCAGCAGTGTACATTTCTGATCATAAGGGAATCAAGGTAACCATTCTACATACCACTAGCGCATGCCAACATAGAAGGTTAGATTGAGAGGGTTCAAGAATTTGTTTACACCAGTATAATTACTACCTCCTGAATTAAGAGTAACAGAACAATTCTGCACTTTTAACTGCAAAAGCATTTAATTTTAAACCCAACTTTAAGAAATTAATAGATAGGAGCAAGGGAAAGTCAGTCATGAAATAAATATAGCCAAGTCAACCAAAGGCTCAAAATAATGGCAAATATAGAATCTGATGACATCGGTCCGTATGCAGACATTCAAAACACATTTATATTATGCATCAAAAGACATCAAGCATCTATAAGTTTAAAATACGGTGCATGGAATTATTAC
The DNA here is from genome assembly GCA_034509205.1 of Ceratonia siliqua. Lineage (NCBI taxonomy): Eukaryota > Viridiplantae > Streptophyta > Magnoliopsida > Fabales > Fabaceae > Ceratonia > Ceratonia siliqua. The sequence goes on along the minus strand of JASKGM010000013.1, from coordinate 3,078,889 downwards.
TATCAATGCATTAACAACAAAATAGGCCATCCATAATACAAATTACACAAAACGGTAAGAGAAACCTAAGAATATACATCAACTAGACAAATTAATGAGGGTGTTTGGCAAACTTATAAACAGGTCCAGACCAGTTCAAAATAAGACTACAATTTAATTTCAATAAATAGTTAAAACATGAAACTAATTTGAACCAATTGTATATAAAATTGCTTTAAAAAATCAAAATTTTTCGAATTTTGAGTTTATCAAGCAACTTATACATAGTTTATCTGGTTCTTTTAGTTCGCAAACACTCTCTAATTAATAGAGGGGGGCAGAAAAAAACCTATTTTGCAGTAGACGTAACTTTACATCACAGATAGGTATTCTGAAGAACAAGATACCGTATTGTACTTCAAGCACAAAATTTGTAGTTTACCATTATGTATAATACTATAATATATATACAGACATTTTCAATTCTCCACTAAGCTAAAATTCAAGCACCGTACAGGAGAAAAATATGACTCAAAATTTAAGGCAAACAAAAGACCCCCACGAAACATTTTGAATTAATACAAGGTTCTGATAAAAATGGTAAAGAATGAGGACAACAGTCCAACCTTTTTGTCTTCAGAAACGGGCAAGAAGGGTAGCTTCTTGGCAGTAGCAGCTGCAGCTGTAGGGGACAAGGAGGTAAAGTGACGCCGTTTTCTGTCTGGTTCGTTCATGCTCCCCATTGATAACACACACCCGCAAACCCTAGACCCACCCAAGACAGCTCCACTCACATTATAAAGCAGTAAAACTTAGCTGAAACCCTCCACAGGGTGCCAAAGCTATCCCCAAAACAATGAAGACTAGTTTTTCGAAACACGCCCAGATTAACAAATCCCACAAAAACCCTAATTCAAACCCCACCCACTAAAGCAAAAAGAGTTTTCGTTTTTTGTTTTTTCTCCTCTACTTTGAGACCTCATGAGGAACAACGCCTCTCTTTCTGTCTCTCTTTGTGTGTGTGTGTCTCTCTCTCTCTAGAAGGTCTCTCCATACCTATTTTCTCTTTCTAGAACTGCAACAGTCTCTGATCTCTCTCTGGAGCTCGAAGGGGGAGAGAAAAATGTTTTAAGATATTTGTTTATTTTTACTGTGAGAAATAGTATCACGAAATTTTGGTAAAGTTTGGAGGGTAGTTTCGGCATTAAAGAGTAAACGAGTGCTGCGTTGTCGCCCGCAGAACTGTTTGAAGGAATCTAAACTGGGTTATTACGTCACAGTCACTGCAGAGAGGAGAGGCGTGAGGGCGTGAGTGAAACGTAATATGATTGGTTACACGTGTGGGAGAAGGAGAAACTTTTAAATAAAAATCGTGTGTAAATTAAAATAAATTATTAATAAATACATAAATATATTAAAGATTTTTAATATATATTTATATATTTATTTATGTATACTTAAAATATTTTTTAAAAATAAATCAATCTTATGATTTTATTGTTAATTTTTAGAAAGTATTTTTTTAAAGGTTGAATTTTTTATTTATTATATATATTTTGATATTGGTATTTTCATAATTTATTTATTGATTTCATTATGAATTAAATATTAAATATAAATTTTGAAATATATTTAACAATAAAAAGTTTAATTTATTGAAAACTAATTAAACTCTCTATAAAATATCCTCTCTTTTTTCAAGTGGTCCTCTCTTTTGAGAGTTTGGTTTTTGGCATGAAGTTGCATACTTGGTTTATGATATTAGGTTTTGAAAGCATTATACATGCTTCTCAATTATTAATGAAACTTATAAAAAAATTGCCCACATTTGCGTAACTTTGAGACTGTACGTAGAAGACGATATTATTTGATATATTTCACGTCATTTAAAATAATTTATCTTATTATATATGATTTTGGAACTTTTTGATATTTTAATCTACAAAATTATTTTATAAAAAATTATAAAAATGAAATAAATATTTTTTTAAGGGATAGTAGGATGGATAAAATTTTATGAGATTTAATTTCTTTGTATGACAATAATCACCTCATAAAAAAATTATGAAATAATGAAATACATTTAAAATATGAAAAAAAAAAACAAGAATCAGACATCACCTAAGTGCATATCAAACTACTAGTATTTGTTAAAAGTCTTAAAAATTTTAAATATGACCTATTTTTATTTAAATAAGACGATACAATAAAAATCAAAATACTTCTAGCACATAATATTCAACTTATTTATTTAATATTTTAATAAATTAACTTACAAAAAAATTATCATCTAACAATTGAGTTAAAGAAAAATACAATAAAAGTAATGTTAGCAATGAATGATTAGATAATTTATATAAAATTTTATATTTAAATCTCAATGATAATATTGTACCAACAAAATAAAGTTATGAAAAATGAAATCTATAAAAAAATTTAATACTTCAACAGTTTAATTACAATTCAACAAATGAGTTTACTTAAAGAGTGCTACTTTTATAAATGTTTTCATTCACCATCTATCATATCATGACATGAGGAAATTTTGAAAAAGCAAAAGTAAATATTGTTGTAGTTTTTTGATAAAAGGAAAATGAGGGTTTGCATCGTCAACCTTAGAATTATTCTAACACTTAATGTTAGAAAGAATTTCGATTGAATTATTCTTCACGTTGTAGTAATATTGTGTTAATATCTTGCAACTATAAGCTATTAATGGCGTCGACAAACCATCCTTCATCATGAACTATAATCAATGTCACTATCAATGATCATTAAAAATGATTCAGGAGGAGCATTTCTCCATCAACTCATCCATCAAAGAGATATGTCGGCCAATCAACTGTTTAATAAGGTGAGCTAGATATATTTGGATCCAATCCTAATTCCTTATTATTTTATGAGAAAATTATTTGCTATTATCACTATTAAACTTTTATATGGTGTCGCATGGACACCAAATTTATTTAGTATCATGCATTGTTCATTTTTTTATATTTTTTAAAAATCATTTAATTAAAAAAAACAATTTGCTTGAGCTAATCAAGTTTATTGATTTTTGACTGATTTTAATCAGTTTTTTCATTCTTGGATTAGTCTCCAATTTTTTGTTAACCGATCTTGAGGTTCTAACCAAATGAGTGCTTTCTTTTTTTTTACTAAAAATATCCGGTCTTCTTGGCTTGAAACAAGATACCAATAAAGGTCCGTCATGGGAGGGAATGGTTGTAAACTTCTACATTGTTATTTATTAATCATCAAAGGCTCCATGCTAGAGGTGCACATCACCATCTCCTATAGCCTCACAATGGTGTTCTCCACAAAATCTCATTAATTGCTCGTAAAACAATATTTTCTACATTAACATGTATTGTTAATTGTTATTATTATTATTTTATTTTATGCACTTTATAATATAAAGTGTGTTGGAGTACTTATTAGTGAGAAAAAACTCATTATTTTTATTTTTAAGCCCACAAGCCATTGTATAAAGATCATATGAACAAAACTTTCACCATAAAGAAATTGTGATTGGCTTTACTACATGTCATGCTTCTCCTTTTAGTTTTTCCCACAAAAATGTTAAAATAAAGAAATAACATTACTTTTAAAACTTAAGAATCATTCACATTTTTTATTTCCTTGTTGATATTCTTTCTTTTCTTATCTCATTCTCTTCAAAATTTTAGAAAGCCATAAAAATATTTATGCTATTTATTATCTTACATTTTGACTCTCCTATTCCTTTTAAAACTTAAAAATCATTTATGTACTCTTTTAATTTTCTTTTTGACATTCCCGTTTTTCTTTTTCTTTTCAAATATTTACAAAATTAGAAAATTGTTCATGTCATTATTGTTTTTAAACTTTTTATTCTATCTTTCTTTCTTGATTCATTTTTTGTCTCACATTTTAGATTCTGAATTGTTGTCTAATAATGCCACATAGTAGTTTTCCCTTCTATTTTTTTCCAAGCATTAAATTTTAGATATTAATAATAAGTAATACATTTCTTTTGAAAATAAAATTTATTTTTATATGTATTATTTTTCTTCTTTTTTTATATACTCCTTATCTTTTGCTTATCACATCTATCTATATATAAAAAGTAATCATTAGCAAAAACAAATACATAACATTGGAAAATAACTTGAGTTAGTGACATGTTGCCATTGTAACATAGGCAACAACCTATTTTGTTGTTGCCAAATCTTTAATTTTTGTTGCTATTTTAATTGTAATTAATATAAAAATTAAAGTTTACAAATTTAATTTCAACAATAATTTATGTTGTTGCAAAAAGATAAAATTTTATGCAAAAATTATTATTTAGTTGTTATATATATTTATATATATATATATGAATAAATTAATAATTTGATTATTTAAATATAGCATATTTTTTAATCTGGCTGCTCAAAGTGAAACCTTTTTAGACCATCAAAAGTTAATTTTGAGTTGACATGTTAAATGTAAACCCGGCTATGAAGGTGACCTAAAAAGAATGTTAACTTATTAAAAACATACTGACTCATCTATTTATCTATGTGTCTATTTATATCTATTTATATTATCTTTTAAAGTAGAACGAGTTGATAGTAAACTAATATGTATCACTCTCCAATGCTTACATATATTAGTATATTGTACTTACACATGTCACTCTCTTACTCTTTTTTAAAAATTTAATTATATATTTTAAAAAGTCAATAGATTAAATTTATAAATTATAAATTATATTTTAATAAAATAAAAAATACATTTAATACAATCTCCTTATTCATCCATAATTGATCCATGATAATACAATAATATCCTAATAAGCTATTAGTGAAAGTTATTTTTAGATAAAAATAATAATTGGAAGTCCTAATAAGCTATTTTTAAATACATTTTTTTACAAATTTAAACTTTTTGTATAAAGCATTTGGTAATTTTGAAATCTACTAGATTTATTTTTGATAAATTGCAATTTCTTAATTTCTTTCTTTTTAATTTTGAATCAAAATAAAATATTAGCTAAGATAAAATTTAAATTTAAATTTAGCCAACTAATCTAACCCACCCAATTTTATTAACCTCTTATCGTTCTTGTCACACCTCACTTTGGGGCACTTGACCAGCGTAAGAAATTACCCTTCAGATAATTTACCTACCAGCCTAAATATTAATGTAACTAATCTCATTAACACTCATTTTTAAATTAATAATAAAAGTTAAACATATCTTCACACAAAAATTTTTAACTCAATAATTTAATAAAAGTTTTAACAGAATTTCCCCTAAAATATGAATTATCATAGGGTATAAATCTATTTAAAAACAAGGTGGACATGCCCATCATCAATCAAAAGCCTTAGTGGCTTAAACAGAAAATAATAAAGGAGTCTAACATGGATTGTATTTACTAACTACATATATACTATACAATTATTATTATTACAGACCAAGATCCTTATTCAGAAATGCAAAAAAAGAATCAACCTATCCAACAATGTCCATTATCCACTAAAATACTCCACTTTTACTTAGAGTGTTGTCTACCAATTTAATCAGTTGTTTCAAAGGGAGCAGGTGGAGCTGAAGGAAAATTACCAATGACCTGATATGAAAAATGTTAAAGTTTGAGAGGTGAGTCTACCGACTCAGTGAATGAAATACAAACTTAACAAGGGATGCATGAACTTCTAAGTGTAAAGTGCATTACCAGTTAAATCATGTGAAACCTCGTTTCAGTACTTAAAGAAATAATTTTAATACAATATGCATCTAATGTACCTTACATCTGGGAAGTAAAATAATTCCTTTTTTTTTCAAAATCATATAACAATAGTATTTATTAATATGAAGCTTCAGGAGAGATTATTTCAAGAAATACTTCAATAAATATATAAATTCCTAAGATCCATAACAATTCAAGGGGAGAACCCAAACTGAGAAAATAATATTCCCACTCTAGAGGATAAAACTCAACTGGAGAGTAACCCGATCCTCACCTTCAAGAACTAGACTCACCGAAGGGAAATACTAAATTTCCTATTTCCTTCCGGAGGAAATCATTCATAATAAAACTCAACTTTCTGCCAATAACTGCATTCACTGACAGAATTACTCTTTATTAGGAACTGCCCTCAACTGATAAAGGTTGTGACATAAATGCACCTAGTAGTTCTACCACCACTCTACTACGGATCACAGAACACGATTCTAAATAAATTATATAAATCTCATACAGTTCATACTTTCCTATAAACACTATGAAAAACGGTTCATACTTGGAAATAAAATAATACCTTCTCACATATATAGATATATATATATATATATATTTATGAATATAATATAT
>JASKGM010000013.1:3005463-3056816 GCA_034509205.1 Ceratonia siliqua | reverse complement strand
CCCATATAAGTATATGGCCTTACCATTTTTGTTAAGTTTCTTTATGTTTGAAATGCACGAATAAGTTTGCATAATTACTGTCACTTTTTTCAAATTTCTGGTATTAACAAAATACATATATGAATTACCAGAACAGACCTGAATCAGGTAACACATGGAGCTTTCGATGCAACACATTCATGACAGCATGCCAAACTGCTTTATCAGAGGATAGTGAAACCACTAATCTCTGCATTCAAATATTCAAATTAGAGAGAAAATTGAACAAGAAAAACAAGAAAATTCGAAGAAGATTAAATAAAACCAAGAAGAAGAAACAATTGGAACTACCAATGACTCGTTCAAATTGAGAATTAAATTAACAAATTCAATAAGAAAATCATTTAGAACTGCTAGTAAACCATCCACATCATAATGAATGAAATTAGAAACTTGAATAACAAATTATTTGCTTTAAATATACAAAAAGAAGTTTGTTTACACTTTACAATGGAAAAGAGATAGGATGCCTTCAGAAACAAGGGATATATCCTTCAAGAAATAACTGTGCTTAACATTTAATAGGGAAAATTGGTAAAGTAGAGACTGTTGCAGAATTGATTAGGATTTTTTTTTTTTTTATCAGATCCTTGGCTTCTTTTACTCAACAGATCAACTATATCAGAAAACTACTTGTTAGTGAACTTTTATAACTTTCACCTAAAGAGAATTGCCGTAAATTATTTTTTTTAATCTCATCATATTTTAAGAGTCCCGTATAATATTTCACTTTTTTTTTAGTGTCATTACAAGATAACATTAAAGTAAAGAAGGAACCTTCATAGAGGGATCAGTTTGCAGTAACAGAAAAGCATCATAGAGTCTATTATATCCGTGAGACAGCAATATCCTTGAATCAGAAGAACCAGAGATCTGCTGAAGTGCGCCTGAGGATGATACTGCTTGCATAAAACTGGTAGATAACAATTTGAAAAGGAATTCAAAGCCTGAAGTAGAAAACCATAAATTGTTCTGTCATGTAATTCTGAAACTACTTTTACACTCTCTTCAAAATGTTAAAGATGTCATATAATTAATAATTAAGATTAAAAAATATATTATTTTCTAGTGCCTCCAAAGGCAGAGAGTTATAGAATGGTGCCTAATGAGATGACCAATCTCTTTGGTGCCATTTTGATTTCTGAGGCACCGTTTCGGAATTATATGCATCATCAAAGAAGAAAATAAATCCCATAACACAGTTATGAAATACAAATTTATAAAAACCTAAATAGAATTATCTCAAAAAGAAAAAGGACTAAAGATAAAATACTGATTGACTAACTGGGCAATAAAGCATGATGAAGAGAAAATATGCCAACAGAAAATCAGATTTTCCTTTGAAATCACCTGTAAAATTGCAGCAACGACTTTACAGTTCCCAGGCACAAAACTTGGTTCAAGAATACTCATATGACTGTGTGTATAAAGAAATACTTTGAGCAAAATAGAAAATCCAATTTAACACGCCCATGGTATGGCTAAAGCAGTAAGAGAGAATAATAAGTTGATAACAATAAAATTGCAATCCCTGTTTATTACCAGTATTCTTAGAAGCAATCTGAGTCCAAGGAATGGACAAAATGCTAAACTTCTTTCCTCACAATTCTCTGTTTTTCTCTCAAATTACAAAGGTATTTGGTACACTCATATTTTACATTATTTGATATTTTGGTAACCATAATATAATATTAGATACTATTAACAAATAGAGGTTCCACATTAATTGATGAAACTCCTGCATTGACTGAACCAAAAGTCACGTGAAGCCACATCTCTGAAGTCAACTCTGCTTCCTCAGAACATTGCGTCTTTTTCTTATGTTGCCTGCTCCCTTGTCTACCTGCTGCATACTCTTGTCCATTGTCTCTTTTCTTTATTTCCTTTGTTAGCTCTTACTGGAGTTTACTTGTATATATTGTTCTTTTCCCTTTGTTTTATGTCCCTTTTTTAGTCTTTAGCTAGCTGTAAATTTTTTGGTTTTTTTCCCTTCCTTGTAGTATATATTTCTTCCTTCTTCTTATTCCTGGTTGTAATGTAACCTTGTATGAATCAATACAAAGCAGCATTCCCAAACATTCTCTTTGTTGTTTTTATCTTTGCTTAGTTTATCTTATATGGTATCAGAGCCAGCAATGGCTATTGATCAAATCCCTCCTCCTCCAATTGTTAGCTCAGTTTCAACACCATCTCCAAATCCAAATACCTCTCCTATTCCAACACTAACTCCGCCAACTCCACGTGATCCATCTCACCCAACTAGTCCATACTACATCGGGCTTAATGATGGTACAAGAACTCTGCTGGTGACTCATCCCTTAGATGCTAATAACTACCATTCATGGGTACGATCCATGAGGAGAGCACTAAGGATCAAAAACAAACTCGGATTCATTGATGGAACTCTCTGTGAACCTACCAACCCTGATGACCCTTTAATGGAACATTGGTTGAGGTGCAATGACATTGTCATTACCTGGCTGCAGAACACAATGGATGGAGATATTAAGAGCAGTACTGTCTATGTAGAGACTGCCCATCAACTATGGCAAGAACTTGAGCAAAGATTTGCTCAGCAAAACGCTCCTCGAATATATGAAATTAAGCAACAAATTACCACCCTTGTGCAGAACCAAGACTCTATCAACATATATTTTTCAAAACTCAAAACCTTGTTGGATGAGTTACTTAACTATGAATCTGTTCCTAATTGCACCTGTGGAGGCTTGAAAGTTATCAACCAGCATCAGCAACGTGATTGGGTGATGAAGTTCCTCATGGGGCTGAATGAATCTTTTAAAGGCATCAAAGCTCAAGTTCTTCTGATCAAACCCTTTCTTAGTCTAAATGAAGTCTACTCCATCATTCAACAAGAAGAAAAGCGCAGGGAAATCTCTTCTAATGGGATAATCTTGCTAGAGGCAATCTTAAAGATAATGGCAAGCAAAACTCCTCCAAGAAAGACAAGTATTACTGCACCCACTGTAAAATGTCAGGTCATTCCCTTGAAAGATGTTTCAAAGTCAACCCCAAACCCACTTGCTCACACTGCCAAATTCCTAGGCACACAGCTGATAAATGCTATAAGTTGCATGGCTATCCCTCAAGTAACAGGTCTGATGGTAAAAACAAACAACCTGCTGCAGCTACCCACCAGGTATCAACCATCACTAATCCTGATCAAGAAGGAGATAAGGGATCTGTCACCTTAACTCCAAAACAATACTCACAATTTTTTATGCTACTCAAGTCATCCACCACCAGTCCTTCAACTAATCCTACTCAATCTTATCTTCCATCTACTTCTAACTCAGACACCCCTAAAATAACGGGTATGCCTTTCTGCCTTTCTACTTATAGCACCAAAACTCCAAGTACTTTGACTTCCACCCCCTGGATCCTTGATACTGTAGTAATAGATCACATGATTTGTTCCACTCACTTCTTCACCACTATTGATTCTCCAGTTTCATATTCTGTTGCTCTCCCTAATAGGGCAAGTGCCTCTGTCACTCACATTGGAACTGTTAAGTTGAATGACTTCATTACTCTAAAAAATGTCATTTGTGTTCCCTCTTTCTCATACAATCTCATTTCAGCTAAACAACTTGCTAAGGAATCTAATTGCTGTCTCATTTTCTTTTCAGAATTCTATTACATTCAGGACCTTTCCACCTGGTCAACGACTGGAATGAGTAAAGTGAGAAATGGCTTATACCACTTCCAGAAAAGGACAGTTGCTCCTTCAACCTTGACTCATTTTTTGCATCAGTTTAGCCATCCTGCACCTAATTCTACTTCTGTTGCCTGTAGTGACAGCACCTTTGATCTTTGGCATTACAGACTTGGTCACTCTTCTTATTCTGGGCCACTTTTGAATAATGACTCTCCCATACCTCAAGACTCTACTCATCGGCCTTGCCTTTTATGTCCATTAGCTAAAATGCACAAACTCCCTGTTCCTTCTAGTAATCACAAATCCCAAAAGTGTTTTGAATTAGTGCATTATCACATTTGGGGACCTTGTAATGAGTCAAGTTATGATGGCTTTAGATATTTTTTAACTCTTGTAGATGATTTTAGCAAATGTACATGGACTTATCTGTTGAAATCCAAATCTGATGCCTCTTCTACTTTGCAACATTTTTATACTTTGATTGAAACTCAATTTGCCACCAAAATCAAAATCATTCGCAGTGATAATGGGGGGGAATTTGCCATGAAAGATTTCTATCTTGAAAAGGGAGTCATTCACCAAAGAACCTGCGTTGAAACAACTCAGCAAAATGCCATAGTTGAAAGAAAGCATCAACATACTTTAAATGTGGCAAGGGCATTAAAGTTTCAAAGTCATCTCCCTCTAAAATATTGGAGTGATTGTGTCCTCACGACTGTTTATCTTATAAATAAGACTCCCTCTCAATTGTTAAAGAACAAAAGCCCTTTTGAGATCCTTTTTAACATTAAGCCCTCCTATTTTCAACTTAAAGTTTTTGGATGCCTTGCTTTTCCTACTACCCTTGTGAGTGGCAGGCACAAATTTGATCCTAGGGGAAGACAATGTGTCTTCCTAGGATATCCTTTTGGAATAAAGGGTTACAAACTTTTAGATTTAGAAACCAAAAAAACCTTCATCTCTCGTAATGTTGTCTTCCATGAGACAATCTTCCCTTTCAAAGGCAACCATCTTTCTCTTGAACATCACAACCTCAATCTTCATGATTCTGTTACCACCATTCCCTCTTTAGGCCTTTCTAATGACCATATAACACCCTCCTATACACAGTAATCCCAATAATGCCCATTCACATTGTGATCATAGTAATGAGATTTCATCTCCTCCCGTCTCCCATTATGCTGACTCCTAAAATTCTGCTGTTTCTCCTTTGACTGCTGAAAATTCTAACCCTGCAGAAGCATCCAACCAACATGATCTTTCTAATTCTGCTGACTCTTCTCACTTTTCTCACTACCCCCGTCGATCCACCAGAATCAAGAAAGCTCCCTCTCACAAGATTTCGTTTGCCAACAAGTCAGTCTCTTTCACCCATCTCAGCAGTTGACAACACAGCAGTACGTTCCTCCTTTAGGTAAGCCATTTCCTCTCAATCAATGCATGACTTATGATAGACTATCTGCACCACACAAAGCCTTTGTCACATCCATCACCAATGAAACAGAACCTGAAACCTATCAGGAAGCTTCTCAATCTCCCCATTGGTGCCTTGCCATGCAAAATGAGATTGAGGCACTTGAATTGAATGGCACCTGGACTGTAGTTGATTTGCCCCTTGATAAAGTGGCAATAGGTTGTACATGGGTTTATAAGATTAAATTCAAAGCAAATGGCACAATTGAGAGATTTAAGGGCAGATTGGTGGCAAAAGGCTACACTCAACAGGAGGGTCTTGACTATCATGAGACTTTCTCCCCAGTAGCAAAACTTGTGACAGTTAGAAGTCTATTGGCTGTGGTAGCAGTGAAAGGTTGGCATTTACATCAATTTGATGTAAATAATGCCTTCCTACATGGAGATCTAAAGGAGGAAATTTATATGCAAATGCCTCCTGGATATGGTGATAAACAGCAAGTATGTAGATTGAAGAAAAGCCTATATGGTTTGAAGCAAGCTTCAAGACAGTGGTACTGAAAATTCTCCAATTTTCTTACCCAACAAAACTCCATTCAATCTAAAGCTGATTACAGTTTGTTCATCAAAACAGAAGGTACTTCTTTTACAGCTATCCTTGTGTATGTGGATGACATTATTGTTGCTAGTAATTGCATGACCACAGTAAACCAACTCAAAGCGTCACTCCATGACAGATTCAAAATTAAGGATCTTGGCACTTTAAAATTTTTTCTTGGCCTTGAAGTAGCAAGGACAGACCAAGGCATCCATGTATACCAAAGGAAGTATGCCCTTGACATCCTAAAGGACTTTGGAACTATGGGATCCACACCTACCAAAATTCCCTTAGATCAAAATCTACAATTGTCTAAGGATGAAGGTGAATTGCTTCCTGAACCTTCTCTCTACAGACGATTAATTGGTAGATTGTTATATTTAACCATTACTAGGCCTGACCTTGCCTACTCGATACACCTACTAAGCCAGTTTATGGACACTCCTAGAATTCCTCACTTAAATGCTGTTCACAAAGTGTCGAGATACCTAAAAAGAGCACCTGGTCAAGGATTATTCTATTCAACTACTTCTGCATTACAACTTAAAGGCTATTGTGATTCGGATTGGGGGACTTGTCCTGATACAAGAAGGTCTATCACCGGGTACTGTGTTTTCTTGGTTCTTCCTTAATATCTTGGAAATCAAAGTAGCAGCATGTGGTTTCAAGGTCCTCAGCTGAAGCTGAGTACAGGGCAATGGCTAATCTTAGTTGTGAATTAACTTGGCTAAGATATCTTTTTACAGATTTACACATACATCATCCTCAAGCAGCCATTCTTCTATGTGACAGCAAATCTGCCATTCACATTGCAGCCAACCCTGTTTTTCATGAAAGAACCAAACACATTGAGTTAGATTGTCATTTGATTAGGGAAAAGATCCAAGAAGGCAGCATAATCACAGAACATGTTAGCAGTCCTCTACAAATTACTGATGCCTTAACTAAGTCCCTTAACTCTCATTTGTTTTACCAGCATTTATCCAAGATGGGAGTTATGGACATATACTCTTCCATCTTGCGGGGGGATATTAACAAATAGAGGTTCCACATTAATTGATGAAGCTCCTTTATTGACTGAACCAAAAATCACGTGAAGCCACATCTCTGAAGTCAACTCTGCTTCCTCTGAACACTCTGTCTTTTTCTTATGTTGCATGCTCCCTTGTCTACCTACTGCATACTCTTGTCCATTGTCTCTTTTTTTCTTTATTTCCTTTGTTAGCTCTTACTGGAGTTTACTTGTATATATTGTTCTTTTCCCTTTGTTTTATGTCCCTTTTTTAGTCTTTAGCTAGCTGTAAATTTTTTGGTTTTTTTCCCTTCCTTGTAGTATATATTTCTTCCTTCTTCTTATTCCTGGTTGTAATGTAACCTTGTATGAATCAATACAAAGCAGCATTCCCAAACATTCTCTTTGTTGTTTTTATCTTTGCTTAGTTTTTCTTATAGATACCAAGTATAAGATATTATCTAATACTTTTGTTTAATATAAAAACTATTAAAAAAATTATACAATTGCTATTTTATAAAATTTAAAGTTAAAATTCCATGAACATGAAATTCTCATGAATTTTGAATAGTTTAATATCTCATTAAAAATGGTATCATCCTGTGTTATGTTATGAGACACCAAATATCTTATATAATAGAGTATTAAACATATGCATTTTCAATGCTTCGTGAATGAAGAGAACAATATACAAAGGTTCCGTATATACATGTCTAAACACGCAAACAGAGTCTATTAGAACAAACAATATTTTAGACTAAAGCTACCAAAAACCAATCCAAAACAACAATTTCTTCTACGGAACCTTTTAAAGAGCAAACAGAGAACAAGTAATTAACAAATCACAAGTTAATTCTCACTTTTGAAGAGCAACAACCGCATCCTGAACTTCCAGTTGAGACGGAACCGCGTCAAACACGCGATTATAGCGACACCCACTTGATCTTTCTTCTTCTTTTCTGTCCACAACCTCTAGTTTTCTGCAATTTTCATCGTTACAGCAGCAACAAGCAGAACTACTGTATCTAAAGGGTACGTTATTATCAGTTGAAACTGGAAGCTTAAGATTGGGAGAAGAAGAAGAAGAAGATGGTGATGAAGATATCATCACCGGGGAGCTTCTAGGCTGAGGTACAGGCGGGCCGACATGCATGGTTCCTCCTCCCATTGGTTCTCCAATATGCTTGGTGACCATCCACTGTAACATAATCGTAATCTACTAACTGTCCACTCCATTCGCCACTCCATTCGCCATGTCTGAAATTCGATCAGGGGCGTTGGGTTTTAGGTGGGCTTGAAAAAATCTGCCCATTGGGTAAACTCACAGGCTTGCCCAAAAAATACTCTTCATTTAAGATCTAATTACTTTTCTGGACCTAATGAATGCTGACACAGTGCGGAGGATGAATAGGGATGAGCATTTACTACTTGATTTATTGGAGTGACCTTTATTTAATTCGGCATTGAATTTTTAAGTTGAACAAAAATTTAAACCTTGTTTTAAAACTACGATGAACCTGGTTTCAAATTCATAAATTGAGTTGACCAATTCTATTTTATATAATATATAATTTTTTTTTATATTGTATATATAATACATATATTTTTTTGTAATTTGAATACTAGTTATTTTGATATTTCAAGTTATTAATTGTTGTTGAAGGTTTTAATTAAATTTAACTTTATTATTTAAATATCAAGTGATTTAAATTTTTTATTATATTAAGCAGGATCAAGTTGGGCCTGAACATTAAATTTGAAAATAAGTTTAGGCATAGGCTTGTAATTTAAATTTTAAATAGGGTTAGGGCAGAGTTTAACATTCATAGTACTTATTATTATTAGGATTAAGCTCAGCCAACCTGACTTTGATCAACCCTTGCGGTGGAAAAAGAATATCATTGCATACTTGCTTTCCATGGGAGCAAATCTGAGGAGGTGTTGGGATTAGTTTTTTCCTACAAATAAGTAATTTTTTTTCAATCAGAAAAGCAGTTCTATCTATCTAAAGATGTATTTGGGTAAACTAAAATTTTTTTTGCAACAATGGACTTCAAATATTGGCTGAAGAATTTGTTTGGTAGGCATAACCCTTAGAGAGGGTTAACAAATGTGTTGCTTCACTATGCAATTCTTCAACAGTTATTCTGTTTATTTTTCAACAATATTTTGATTAAACCTTATTTTAAATCTTCTTGTAATATGTATAATTTGTGTTTGTGAGGTGTATTACCTCTTTTTATTAGATGTTTTGTATCTGTTTCGTTTCCCTTAGAAGAAAGAGCGGGCCTGGGATGTTTTTTTGCCTTTCTATTGGAGCCCTGCTAGATCTTCTAATTTTTCTCTAGTCATTGTGCTGCTGTCTTGACCCAAAAAGGAAAAAAAAAAAAGCATTAAAACCATATACGTACTCACTGCTACAAAGATATTATAAAACTTCCTTTTTCAAGATATGGAGGCAAACGTAGATTGGAACGACAATTTCACTAAAAATTGTAAAATGAAAGATGGTTGTAAGTTGATATGGAATGAGTTTGAGCCTGTCATAAATGAGATTCTTAGTGCATTAACTGGGTAGACATTTGGAAGCTTCGACTCCCCTTACGACTTTCAATGTTTTTATGGAAGGCATGTCATTATATTCGGTTGTTGAGTGATAATTTGTTAAGGAAAAAGGGTCTGGTATTTGAAAATTGTGTATTTGGATATCATGAGCTTGAGACAAAGGACAATCTCTTTTTGTTATGTTTATTGGCTGAACAGTTTGTTTTTTGGGGTTAGAGTATGAATTACAATTGACTCCATATGGATATCATGAGCTTGAGACAAAGGACAATCTCTTTTTGTTATGTTTATTGGCTGAACAGTTTGGTTTTTGGGGTTAGAGTATGAATTACAATTGACTCCATAGAGACATTGGCAATATCTCATCGGACCTCGTTGCTTATTAGAATGGTAGGTTATGAGAATTCTTCGGAAAAGCTTGGTGACTGTTGGAAGTACTATATGTTTGTTGGTGTTTATATAATTATCGCAATGTTGTCTTCTTTAGTGAAGAAATCCTTCGCCCATTATTATAGGCATGAGCATTTTATCAAAATATTTAATGGGTACTTGCAAAATGTCTCTGTGTGAGTTTGGATATCAATTATGATTTTGATTCTAGGTCTTAGATTTTTCTTGTGATTGTTTCTACAAGTCTGAGTAGTATAATGCTCATCTTGTCCTAATGTCATAATATATACTAGTGTATTGATATGCAAGTCAAATTTTTTAAAAATATATATATATTCATTCAAAAAATTTAAGACACTAACTACCCATTATCTTACTATTCCTTATAAAAAAAAGTTTAATTATACATTTAGTCTCTATAACTTGATCAAGTTTTCAATTTAGTTCCTACATCTAATCAACTCCTTTTAATTTGAAACATTTCTAACTGGGTTCTTGATATCTATATTCAATATAACGCCATTAAAAATTTGTTAACTAGAACAACATAAGCTAGTGTGTCATTTCGTTGGGCCTAATCATTGCTACATGATTTTCAATATAGTTTCAACACTTTCACTTGCTTTTAATTTAATCTCTATATAAAACCTAAACCCTAAATCCTAAATCTTAAACTCTAAATACTAAATCCTAAATTATAAACTCTAAACACTAAACTCTAACCTTAAACCCTAAAAATTAAACAATAAACACTAAATCTTAGTGTTTAGGGTTTAGTATTTAAGATTTAGAATTTAGAGTTTATGGTTTAATTTAATGTTTGGGGATTAGGGTTTAGGGTGTAAAGTTGAGGGTTTATGGTGTAGTATTTAAAGTTTAGGGTTTAGTATTTAGAGTTTAGGGTTTGTTTAGGATTTAGGGTACAGAGTTTAAAGTTTAGGGTTAGACTTTACGATTTAGGATTAGGGTTTAGGATTTAGATTTTACGATTTATGGTTTAGTTTTTAGGGTATAATGCTTAAAGTTTAACATATAGAACTTAGGGTTTAGGATTTATACATTGACTAAGTAAAAAATAAGCGAAAGTGTAGGGGCTTGTTTTAAAACCGTGCGGCAATGACTAGCTAGGCTCACTCAAATGACTCATCAATCGCCACTATCTTAGTCATTAATTTTCTAGCAACATTATAATGGATATGAACAGCAATGACCTAATTAGAAATGTTTGCAAATTATAAGTAGTTGATTACCAGAAAAATAACTTTAAGGACCAATTGGTAAACTCGATCAAACTATATATATATAAGGATTAAATATATAATTAAATCTTGAAAAATTTAGAAGGGTCATTTAAGAATGGTAATAGCTAATTTGGTCTATTGTTTTACATCCCAAAACTGTATATATTAGTGTGTACACACACAGTATTAGTGTTTATTTTCGGCTGAGGGTATTAGTGATTGTTTAAGACCTTTTCTTATTATTTGGATTATTTTTTAGACTCGGTTTTATCTTTGATTTTTTATAAATGAATTTGGATAAATGTATCTAAGTATAGAAAATATTTGTTCAATTTATAATTTTTTTAAGTAAATGTGTTCTAGTTCAAGTATATGAAGATTACATAGAGACAAAAATAGGTCTTGATTTTTTTATTTGCAAAAATTCCCAAAAATGATTCAAATATTTTTATATGCATCTGCACTTAAGTACTTGAGTATCCTGCTTATGCTCATACCTACCCATTAAGATAATATCTAAGATCAAATTTATTTGCTAAGAGATTTTACGTGCATGCGAATGAACAGAACAATTTAGAGTGTGCTGGACTAGAATATCAAACACTTATAGTTATGCAATTGGAGTATGGATATTCATGAAAGGATTTTAGTAGGAGTTCGAGAAATTTTGGATTTTCTAAAGAACAATGAGGCTAAAATATATTGGATGTCTTATGTTGGGAATATGCTATATGAAGCACGTTTTAATGAGCCAACTAAGATTAGCTTAACCAACTAAAAAAGAAACCAGCCCAATAAAAAAGGGAATGAATGATAAAGAGGCCGCAAAAACATTGCATAACAAAGTAATGCTTTAGTTTGAGAATAATACTGTCTGTGTATAAGCCTTTCATATATCATGCAGCATGAGAAGAATAAAATGCAGGTTTCCAGTGAGAAGAAAAGAGCAAGTAAGAAAACATATTGTTGAGCAGACTAACATAAGAACACTTTGAGCAAGCCGCAATGCAACCTCTGATCAAGCAGAGTTTGATATTAAGTGCTATAATGATAACCTATGATTTGAACAGGATAAATTGATTAGTACTACAAAGAGTAGCTTATGATATATCAGAAGGCTCATATATATTATATTGTTTCATTTTGAATCTTTACATTGGGATTTTTATGCATCATTGAATATGTAGCTAATCCCTATGATAAGACATGTTGCATATCGAAAGCTTTATTGCAGACTTAGAGTGGTAAAAGGACTCTGAAAAAACAAAAACCACTGAGCCTCACAACGTAACCTGTTAAGAAGCTAAATGCAGAAATGATAAGAATTTGAATTTGAGAGATAGAGAGTAGAAGGTCTTGGAAGGTTGCCGTTCAAGGAAGAGTTGAACGTTGCAACCCAACAGAAATATACGACCCAATGGCTATTTCCTCAAATATAAATAAGCATACTCAACTCTTTTGAAAAGTTGGCCAAATAGAGAAAATCAAAGAGAAATCAAAGGTTAAGTTGTTGAGCATACACACGAGAAAAAATTTGTATATACTGTGAGTAAAAAATGGTTTATTTACTTACAAGGAGCTTCAATATTGTGCTTACATTGTGAACATTCAATTCTTTGTGCTAGAGTTTTGTTGGATTCTTGTAAGAGAAATCTAATAGTTGAAAGGTTAACCTGTGTTGGTTGTAAAAGGCCTTGTAGTGGCTTGTACCTATTGTTAGAGTTTGGATGGATTCTTGTTGGAAAAATCTAGTGGCTAAAAGGTTAACAAAGATTGGTTGTAAAAGGCCCTAGTGGTTTGTACTTATTGTTGTAATTACTCATTTAGTGAAAATTCTTTTACTTTATACTTGGAGAACGGATATAGGATCTGTTATTTTGGTTCTAAATCACTACATCTTTGTATGATTCTTTTAATCTTTTAACTCTTTTATAAACATCATATGCATATATTTTGATCAACCACGTTTCTCATCGTTTGAGAAAGTTTTGACCTTAAATATCTTTAAATACCTTTGATAGTAATTGTTGAAAACTGGAGCTTGAAGGAGGTATCTCATTCATAAACTATATGTTGGGAATACTTGAACTTGAAGCTCATTTCATCACTAGCTGTTTTAGAGCAATGATGATTTTGTAGCAACTTTCACAACTTGTTGCAGGCTCAACTTTTGATATTGATAAATGCTTGAAAGGACGTCTTCTTTAAATTTGAATTTCCAGAACCACGAAATGTTCTTTTTGTAGTATTCACATAAGATGTTCTTTTGGTTTCATAAGGTGTATGATTGACATTTAAAAGAATAAAATAATGTGAAGTTTAATTTTTGTCAAAAATGTTTCTAAAAATGTTTTTATTTTCTAAGGTAAGGTGAGTGGTGGCTAAATATTATGAAACATGCCAGCCTATATATAACTAATCCTTTTCACATTTGAGACCACCTTACTTTTTAATATTTGATTATTTTATTTTTGTTGTAACTTTGTTTGTTCTTTTCTACTCAGTTCTTTCAAGACTCCTCTCAATGTTTTGTCTTTGCATTTTATCTTGATTTTAAGATCATTAGTTGACTGACAAGCTTAACCGAATGATTTTTCTCAACAATATTAAATATAATAATTAATAATTAATAATTAAATAAACAAATAAACAAAAATAAAAATAAAGATGATCAAGTAATAAGTAATAAACATTAATATACTTAAAATATTATTAAATATTTATCTTAATTTTAAAATATAAAATGATGTCGTATTAAATTTAATATATAAATATCTATAAAAAGTTTTATTTTTTATATTATATTTATTAAAACTCAGATATTTTTAATTTTCTCTCTCCATTTTTATTTGATTTTCAAAACAAAAGTACAATAACTATTAATGCTCATTTCCTTTCACCTTTTCATCATGGGAACCACCTTTTCTTCAGCTCCTCACCTTTCCTTTTCCTCTTCAATATTCCTTTTCATCTTCCAGATGATGTTCGGCGATTTTATTTTTAGATTTTCTCCTCCTCCTTCACCGCAAAGACATGCCTCCCTATACTGCTGTAACAATTTCGAGTGGAAAAGATCTCTCTACCTAGGGTAATAGCTCTGTATATATGTGTAAACCTTCATTGACAAAAATACAAGTTGTTTTCCTTCTCTCTTTTTCTCTATTTTACTGTTATGTTTTTCTTCGTTTTGTTGAAACAACGTCGTTTCATTTTTTTTTTGGAAGTACTTAAAACGACACTGTTTTCTAAATTGGTTCCAAAAAAAAACATAAAAACCAAATAACAGATGACTAGCCTTGTTTTTCGATTAGACTGCGAGTTACTAGTTTTTTCCCTAAGTTTCTGTTCACTGACTTTTTTAGGGCTCCTGGACCGGCCAACAATTGATCCCCAATTTTTGCGGTCAGACTAACCTAGTCGGTTTAGTTTTTAAAACCATGATTCTACTCTTAATTTTCATCTCATCTTTTATCTTACAAATTCTAAAATGTATGTTAAAATCATGTTAAATCTTTTTAAATTTAATAAAATTATAATGAAAATATAATATTTATGGTAGAAGATTTAATTATAAAATAGTTTGTCTCCAAAAAATGTGATGTCATTTATAATATAAGTAAGAACAAATATCTTAAGTTTTGTAAATTCATTTTTAAATACATGGCTATGGCGATGGATTGGCGATATAAACTAAGGGGCTATTTGTTTAGGCTTACCAGAAAATATCTTTTCTCCTTCTCCTGCAGGAGGAAGGACTTTTTTTAAAAAGAAGTTATTTTGTATTTAGATGCAATAATTAAGAAAGACTTTAAAAGAATAATAAACAATTTTGGAGATGAAAGTTTCTCTCTCTTCTTATTTTTCTCCTTATCAGGAGAAGTTACAATTTTTAACCTCTTCTTATAGGAGGTTTTTTCCATTTTCATTAACTTATCATTTTTCTATAAGTCCAAACAAACATGTATATTTTTATCAGAATGCATTATTTTTTAAAAATAAGTAACTTATTCTCATAATAAGTCCAAACAAACAAGGCCTAAGAAGAATTCAATCTAATCTTTTTTGCACATTTAAGCCCATAACCGCTAAACTAAATTTAGTAGTTTCAATTTCAGCAAAATTTTAACTAGGCGTATAAAATAGGGAAAATGAGTATATTAAATAATTAATTAATCATCGTCTTAAATTAAACAATGATGATAATATCTCTTTGAAATCCCAACAGATTCAGATTTGGTTCCCCATTCATTTGATTACAAGTTTTTGAAATTGCATTGCACAAACATTTCACACTCCACATTTTTCTCCTTTTTCCTTCGTTGATCTTGTTCTTTGGTCCTATAATTCCCTTTCTCTCTCTATTTGTTCATGAGTTTGTGTTTCTATTCAGATTGGCAATAAAATGGCATAAGGACAATCGAGTTACGTGAAGTTATTAGAGAGTCAGGCATGATTGTAGGATATTACTCTTGGAAAGCTTAACCAACCCATTGAAGTTCCACAGGTAACGCACCCTTTTCTATTTCTTGCTCTTCACATTTGTTTTTTCTTGGCCATGGATTGAGATCTATTGTTGAGATTGTCCAAAATAAATATTTTACATATATTGTTGTGATTTTATTCGTTGTTGGGTCTATATATATAAACTTTAGTATTCAGTCATTGAAGTCTATAAAATGTAGCCAGGGAATAGAAAGAAGAGAAGAGAATTTTGAATGAGATCACGGGCTTAGTTTGTCATATTCCCTAAGTGCCTATTTATAATTTAGAAATTAGGTCAAGAACAAATATACTATATTACAAGCCCAGCCCATTAAGGCTAAACATACACATATATCTATTAACCTAGCCGTCAAACTTTCTAACACTCCCCCTCAAGCTATAGCATAGGTATGTTCTAAGCTAAGCTACATCAGGAGGCACTAGTGCCTCCGGGTGGTTTGTTACTTTTTTTTTGCTTCTTTCTTTAATAATTTTCTTTCGTATGTTTGTATTTTCTTTTTATTTTTTTAAATTTTTCTCTTTTTTTTCTCTTTTTTTCCCTAATTTTTCCACTTTTTTATCTTTTTTAAGCATTGTGTTTAAAATTTTTTTTTTTGAATTTTTCTTAAAATAAAAAAGCACCCAATGTAACTTAGAGTACACCTAGAGCATATATATTAGACATGCCCAGTTTATTATAAATGTATCCAATTCTATTGCCATTGAGAACTTTAGTAAAAATATCTGCTAGTTGCTTTCCAATCTTTACTTGTGCAATAAAAAGAAGTCCTTGTTGAATCTTTTCAAAAAACAAAATGACAATTAGTCTCATTGTGGTTCTTCCATGGAACACATTATTGGATGCAATATGGATAACTGCTTAACTATCACAACAAAGTTTCATAGGGCTCATTCCTTTAAAATCAATCTCATCAACTAGATGTCACACCCACATCATTTCACAAGTTGCTTAAGCCATGAACCGATATTATGATTCGTCACTTCATTGAGTAACCATATTTTGCTTCTTGCTCCTCCATGAAATTAGATTATCTCCCACAAAAACACAATAACCAAATGTTGAGCATCTTTCTATTGGGGAACCAGCCTAATCCACATTAGAGAAACCTTCTACATCATAATGCCCATGATTCTCATATTATACCCTAGGAGCTCCCTTTAGATATTTGAGTATATGCATAACATCTTCCCAGTGAGTGATCCTTGGAGATGACATAAATGGGGACTAATGACACTTATTGAAAAGGCAATATCTGGACGGGTCACTATAAGATAATTGAGCTTCCCAACTAAGCTTCGATATTTCTCAAAATCTTGAAAGACATCCCTATCTTCAGTGTGAGCTTTATATGTTAAGGACCATTGGACTTTCACATGGTTTAGCCTCTATCATTCCTGTCTCCTCAAGTAAGTCTGGGTATAATTTCTTTATGAGAGGTAGATATCTTTCTTGCTTCGAGCAACTTCCATACCCAAAAAGTATTTCAAATGATCGAGATCCTTTGTTTGAAATTGAGTTTAGAGGAAAACCTTAAGACCACCAATACCTGCTTCATCATTGCCTATAATCACTATATCATCCACATACACCACTAAGAGAATGCATCATTTATCATATAGGCAATAGAAAAGTGAATTATTAAAGTTGCTTTGTTGTAACCCAAGTTGTAAAACCACCTAATTGAATCTTTTAAACCAAGCACGAGGAGGCTTCTTTAGGCCATGTAAAGATTTCTTGAGTTGGCATACTTTTCTATTCTCTCCTTGAGCAACGAAGTCAGGTGGTTGCTCTATATACACATCCTCTTGCAGATAGTTGTGCAAAAATGCATTCTAAACATTGAGTTGATGCAATGACTAGTGATAGATAGCTGAAAGAAAGATAAAGAGCCTAACAAAAGTAAGCTTAGTAACTGGAGAAAAAGTATCAAAATAGTCAACTCTATAAGTTTGGGCATAACCCTTGGCAACCAAGCAAGCTTTCAACAGAGCAAGAGAGCCATCAGGATTAACCTTCACATTATAAACCCATTTACATCCAATAGCCTTTTTACCATCGAGAAAAGGAACCAAATCCCAAATCTGAATAGAGTTAAGTGCTTTCGTCTCCTTAAGCATAACTGCTCACCACCCATCATGAGTTAATGCCTCAGTGTCTGTAGTGCGGATAGTAAAGGAATCTAAGGAGGCTACAAAAAACTAAGCAGGGGAAGAAAGGCTAGTGTATGAAATTGTACAATGTTTTAACCTCTAAGTTTACTGATCCGGGAATAGGCAGTATTCTATTTTTGACAGTAACATTAGCAAACACTTGTCCCTATGATTACCCTTGGACTACACTAGCTTACCATTCAACTTCCAATAATATTTCTTTTTGATGCCCAGTGCCTCCACAATGGTAATAGGTTTGGGGGCCATCATCTCGTCCACCCCAACCTCCATGAAAACCACCAGCTCTGCCTCCACCTTTATTGACTAGAGCAACAGACTCACTAGCCTTTGGGGTAACACTCTTATCAGCATCCTTAAACACTTAGAGTAATTGAGCATACACATCACTAAGTGATGGAAGTGCTCCCCCAATAAGCAATTTTGTGTGGGCAACATCATATTCATAACTTACACTTGCAAGGAAGTACTGGAATATTATTTGCTCTTCTTGTTCTTGCTTTTTCTGAGGGAACTCCTATGCTACTTAGGAGCATGGGTGCTCCCTCACTCAAGAGGGTGAGCCCCACAATGCAGCTGGTGGGGCCTTCACCTCCTCTTAGGTGAAGGAGCATCTCATGCTCCTGAGTAGCATAGATGCTCCCTTTTTGTTAATATTCGTAGTGATTGGAAACATCGCTCTCATCTCCCAAATGCTTGCTCCACTTTAGTATAATATTCAAATAAAGTTCTACCTTTCTGTTTAGCCCGATAAATCTGCATCAACAATTCATGAATGTAAGAAAGTCGTGTTTACTCTCATATAAGAACTCCAAGTGGTCCCATAAGTCTTTCACATTATCACAATGTTGAGTAATGTCTTCCAAAGTATTTTAAATTTGATTAAATAATTTATCATCCTCCACAATCCACTTCTTCCATGCCACCTTATTAATCTTAAGCGATGGAATATAAATGATCTCCCTTGTCAATACTCAATAGGTAAAGTCTGATGGTCCGCTTCCATTGAAGATATTTCTTTCACCTAATTAATTTTCTATCAATAATCTTCATGTTCAACAAAATCTAAGTTGCCATTACTATTGTCTCACCCATGGCAATGTCAAATGAGGTTATTGACACTTCACTAGAATTTTTAGCCATATTATAACACTATACACAAAAACAGTGCCTACCCATACCTCAAAACTTTTCTTCAACTAGAAAACACCTCCAACACTTCACCCAACTAGAACAGCCAATCCTTGCAGCCTAAAATAGTTCAAAACTGTAATAATCTTCAAATAATGAATCCAAAAAAGTGAGAATATACCAAAAAATGCACCAAATCAGAGGAAAAAGTCCTTAATCGTATCATTCTCTTATCACCCATGCCAAATCGAAATTTCCTAGACCAAATCATGCCTCTGGTTTTGTCCCAAACCAGAACACCTCTCCTTTAAGCCATAAAACCCAAATGTCATAATATGGTTTCAAACACATTTGACTAAAAAATGCCTCTCTAGCCCCGCCATGCATGACCTTCAAGCATGCATCTTCATGTAGAGAGGCCAGGAATAGGATTCCAACCAGAACCCTAGCCCCTTTTTTACAGAACCCTAGCCTCTTTTTTTTTTACAGAACCCTAGCCTTTCTTTTTTTTTTTTTTACAGAACCCTAATTCTGAATCAGAACTCTATATCTTTGATACCATGTAAAATGTCATCAATGAATAAAAAGAAGAGAAGATAAATGTGAATGGGATCACTGACTTAGTTTGTTATGTTCCCTATGTATCTATTTATAATTTAGAAAGTAGGTCGGATACAGTTGTACTATATTGCAAGCCCAACCTACTAGGGTTAGACATATAAAGATATCTCTTAATCTAGCCATCAAGCTCTCTAACAAAGTCTGTTAAGTTAAACTTCCGAAGTCTTTAGAGTTGGGCATGTTCACTTATCTTTGTTTCGTTCTTTAGAAAGATCAATCATATGGATCATGAAAGGTAAACGAAAGGGAAATTTTATCAATTATTATCTATACACACTTTTTAATGAGTGTACATAAAAAGGTAAAAAAAAGAACTTACATAAAAGTTAATTGGTTAAATTTGTTTTACAGGAAATGGAAAAAGGTTGGATAATGGAGGCCATGGTGAGAGGAAATGGTGAGATAAATGATCTAAAATATTCAAGTTTTGAATTATATTGTAACTCATATTTTTAACTGATTTTTTAAGCAAACAGTTTGATGAGGAAACCCTGCCCCCTCCCACCTCTTTTATTAATTGTAGAGGTATTCTAAATTGAAGTTAATAGAGATGCTATTGTGATATGGAGGAGGGTTGGCAGTAGTATGCTTTATATAAATATATGTCCTCTTTCTATAGTTAAATTTTAAAATTTTAAGAGAAAAGATATTTGTTGAAGTAAGAAATGGATTGTTGTTGCCCCTCAGTTTTATCATCAACACGATGTGTACTGCATAAAGTTCTGACTTAGACTATTCACCCAAACTTTTTCTATTATACTCTCTTTTGCTCTTCATTTTGATTAATATTATTTTTAAACAGTTAATTGTTCATAGATGTGCTGAATGTGGACAAACCCTTCCTGAAAGATACCAAACCCCAGCTGATGAAGATTGGTCTACTGGAATCTGTGCTTGTGCTGGAGATTGTGAGAGTTGTAAGATTGTTTACTTTTCAATTATCAAATTGGCACATAAGCAAACACAATAAACTCTCCTCTTAGAATTCACACTGTGTTTGTTTTTAATATGAATGTCTATCAAGCAGTGCAGAGTGTCAGAACATAGGTTTTCGGAGGGGTGGGGGAAGCATGAAGGGTTTTTAAAATGCTTCAAGTTTCCAAGTGGAAGCATTTATGTGAGATTTACTAAGAGAATTTAAAATAATCTGTAAGATGTCTTAATAGTAGCTAGGGAAGTAGAGTATGGCTTAGATATTGGCCTAATGTTAGAATGTAAGTTTTCAATGTTCTTAGATTATGCTTAAAACGTGATGGTATTTCCACAATACATATATATAACTATGTTTTCATTATTTTATTTGGGGGTAAAGACATCCAATCAGTACTATATCTAAAAGTTTAGGCATTATGCTTGAGTTGAGCTCATTTAAAAAGAATAGGTGCCTTTGCAACTGCAAGTGAAGACCTTAAATTTCTTTTCTCTAGGAAAATCTACCTAGGTTCCCAAAAGGAGCAGTTGATACCTTACTAAATTTAAATTGTATCAGTTGCTCAATTCAGAGGCTATGATTGACTTGCCCTCTCTTATTTTTTATTAGGTTTCTTTTTTTTTCTTATTTTATTTTATTATTGTATTACACATCTTGATGAAGGTTGTTATTGTTTAATATTTTTGGGGGGCCTTCTAAAGGTTGTTATTCTTTTATTCTAGTCTAATCACTTTTTTTTAGGAAGTAGGAGCTGGAAGCATATATTATTGAGAAGATTATATAAAATTAGGAAATTGTTTACCTGGGTAATTAGGAAAGGAAAAGGTTGAAATAAACATTAGAAAGTAGATGTTCCTTGGTTTAGGTCAAAATTTTGCTACTCTAATATGTTGAAATTCTTCTCAGCTGATTAGAATTTTTTATAATGTGGCTAACGAACAACATAATGATTATAGTCCCCCCTCATAAATGATTGTAGATTACAATTTTCTAATATTTTAATCTTCTTGTTGAAGAAATTCAACTACCTCTAGATTGTCTCCTTTGAAATGTTTTTTACAACCACATATTCATTTATAATAACGAAGCTTATGTTGTAGGTTGGACTGGACTCTTCTGCCCATGTGTTCTGTATGGGCGTAATCTTGAAGCATTGAAAAATTATATTCCTTGGACCAACGCATGTGTTTGTCATGCTATGTGCGTGGAAAGTGACATAGCAGTAGCAGCTGCAACCGCACTTTTCCATGGTATTGATCCGAGGACATCGTTTCTCATTGGTGAATGCCTATTTTTTGCTTGGTGGATGTGTGGCATTTATACTGGTTTGTTTCGACAATCTTTGCAGAAGCAATATCATCTGAAGGTGATTTTATTCCTCTATCATTACTGGTATTTTGGATTCATTTCTTGCAAAAGTAACGATGGGTTGGCAACAATTTTTTCTTAACAAGTATTGTTATCTGAAAAAACAGTGCGTTTTTGAACCTGAAATGGCATACATATGTATACTAGATTATTAGTTACATATACTACTATTGCAGAAGAAGTATGGAATGGTAGAAGTCCTAAAATTAATTCAGATCTTTTAATATTTTTATTATTTTCTTAATTTTATAGGGTTTATCAACTATGTTTTCAAAGGTTAAGTGAGAATGAAGAACGTAATCTTTTTTATAGTGTTTGTCAAAATATTTCTATAGACCTTTTTTCCTTGCTGCGAACAAGTTCCCCTTACTAGTTTTGCTTATAGATTAAAGTTCTGCCCATAAATATTTATTTGTTAGTTTATTGTTTGCAAGTTGAAAATAAATTTTATATGTTTTGCCATAGAATTATGTTAGAGTTTTCATTTTTGCATGCTTGTAGACCAAAAAATGTTTTAGGGTCATTTTCTTTCTCCATAGCTTTAGTTAAGAATAGTGGAGTTGGGTGGATTCCAAGTTTGGAATTACCAGGCACGCAGGATCAAAAGAAAATATAAAGTAACATGGCACAAATTATGAAAATACTTGCCTAGAAATGCTTGTAGTGAAATTGATGGATATGGGGCCTGAAGTTAACGATATATCTATTCAAAGTGATATGTAGAAACCAAATATGAAGGCTTTAGGGTCTGCATATCAAGTTTGGGGAATTTGGTATTTGAGTAGGAAGGAGAATTTAATAATGGGAATTAAGACATATGGTAAGAAACTTATACTAGACTCAACTTAAGGTTGACTTACCAGTGAAATAGATTACCATGGTCTCCAATGACAACCTATCAAAGTCACTTGCATTATTAGAAAATCAATTTATCAAATCCGAAATTTAGAGAAAATCCGGAAAGAGCATTTGATTCATATACCATATTTATGTCTAAACTTGTTTCTAAACCAGAATAAATTCTTGTATTGTTGGAAGTAGGATACTTCCCTAATAATGCATTTGACGCATCATATGATACATCTAGCCAACTATGGTTGAAGACCTCACATTCATATAAGGGTAAATATCTTAAGAGCCTTTGAATGTCATCTATGCTGTAGTTTGTATATTTTCCTTTTTTGAAATGTGTGACGTTGCCGCATTTCTACTTAATTGCTCCAATTCTTGTATGCTTGGAGTGATTTTATTCATCAAATAACTTGGGAGTTTGGCAGATGTTAGATGCCTAAGAATTATATTGTTGTCTTTAATTCGCGCTCACTTTTGTTCTTGGAACATAAATTTCGTAGGTGGACATGTTCGTGGAGTTGTCATTTTTATCAATGTTTTGAAAGTTGAACTGGTAATTAAATAGGAAAAGTGAGTGATTCTCTATTATATCTCTAGAGTCAATATTTTTATATGAGGAACTACTGAACTCAATCACTTACGGCCGTTACTCTTTAATTTTCTGTTGAGGTCTATCCTGTAGAGGTACTCAAATTGGATAAGTGGTCGATTTTTAGGTTTCGCCGTAAACCTAATTGGTTACTTCCAATTACATAAATCAATAGTTCAAACCACACTCAAAGGTAGGGCATTTCCCATTTTTATAGGAACTTTTGTACTAGAAACAATGGTATCTCCAATTACAGTCCCTCTAGGATGTAAAATATATATTTTCTCACCATCACGATAGTGTATGAGACAAATGTATATATTTCAAATAGGGTTGTATTCTATGGTTAGGATTCTACCATATAAGTCTTTTTCATTCCATCGAAAATCAATTTTATGGTATAGACGCTTATGACCTCCCACTCTATGCCCTGCAGTAATGATTCCACTGGTATTACAGCCTTTACCACAACGATGCTATTGTTTAATTATTCAACTGTAACATATAATATATGTAATATTTAATAATTTGATATATATTTTTATAACATTTTTAATTTGAAAAAATAAATTAAAATTTTATATTTTTGTTTATTTTAAATTAGCTTAAATAATAAATGAATTGCTATGCACAATATTAACATATGACTTCATATGGAGCAGTGGCAAGTTGTCTCTCCCTTCATTTGACGGGTTCAAATCCTGTGATACCACTTTTTCAAATTGCCAACACCCCATCTAGCTAATGTTTAGAGCAGTTCAAGGTTATGAACTGACCAGATCGGTTCACCTGTTGAATTGGCTAATCCAGTATTCAAAACTATAATTTTTATCATAGCATCCCATGCCATTGTAACAAGTAGGTGAAGTGGATGAATGATGACTCATTCTATTACTTCCCCCGCCTTAGAATTCACCTTGTGATCCTTGCTTGGTGCATTGCTGCTTGCATTGGTGTGCTATTTGTCAAGAACATAGGGAGATGAAGAACCATCTATCAGATGATGTAGCAAACACATTTATTAATCCTCCTGCAGTTCAAGAGATGAATTTTGGTGAGAATCAGGAGTCTGTGTCATCTTCACAATCTACTAATTTGGAGATGGGGCCTGTTTAGGAATTTACTACTAACTGCCTATGAGGGTCCATCTATGTTAACTTCCTTGCCATATATGTATGTTGGTTTGAGATAATTACTCTTGATACTTTCGAAGACACCATAATTCATAATGATATTGTATGAGATTTTACTTTTCTTATAGTATTATTAAAATATACTATTATAGAATTATTTGAGACATCATAGGAGAAAATAAATACACTATTCTAAAATATAATATTTAAAAATATTAGAATGAGATTATCTCTTTTCTATATTATAATGGATCAACAAATATAGAACTCTACATACCTAGATTATAGTGTCATGGAAGTGCTAAATTTAAGACTTGGACCCCATAAGGTACATGACCTCCTCATGTTATATCTAATGGAAGTCATACTCTTGCCCGTCTTGCCATCCGATAGCCCCCATCTAATATGACAGTGTCATTTACCTTATAAAATCCATTTTCCTAAATTTGTTTGGTGAGTGAAAGAAAAAGAAGTATTGGTAGGCAACGGCTAGCATATGCTGCAGTAGTAGTGTGGTATCAACAAGGTGTCAAGGTGCAAGTTGACTCCTTCAATAGCCAAAATTTTGAATAATGAGAACATTAAGATATTTACTTTTCTTTCCACTCCCAAAGAACATTAATATAAAAAAAAATTTCCTCTCTTATTAATTTTTTTAATGAATTGCCAATTTTTTTTCATTTATATTCATTCAGTATTATATATCGTATAATTTCTTAATTATATCTTTAATTTATTATTGGTAAGGCAGTTCTTTAAAAATTTTGTTCTAATTACTATTAATATTATATTGAGTTAAATTTTAAACCCTAAACTCTAAAACTTAAATTCAAAACTCTAAACTTTAAATTCTAAATCCCAAACCTTATATCCTAAATTCTAAACCCTAACCCTAAACTTTAAACCCTAATCCTAAATTCTAAGTTCTAAACTCGTCTAAGCTCTAAACCCTAAAACTTAAATCCTAGCTAAATGCTAAATTCTAAACCTTAAAATCCTAATTCTAAACCCTAAATGCTAAAACTCTCAACCCTAAAACTTAAACCTTAAACCTAAAAATTAAATTCTATAATTTAAGGTTTAGGATTTGAGGGTTTAGAATTTAAAGTTTGGGGTTTATGATTTAAGGTTTAAAACTTAGGATTTAGAATTTAACTGGCTATTGAAAAATTCAATAAAACTATAAGGATTAGATTGCATGTGTGTGTTGATGTGGCAAGTGAGTATCTCCCATGTGTGCACACTATGTGCCATGTTAGCATGAGATAACGGTGGAAAAATGAATCACTAATACAAGGACCCAATTAAAAAAAGTAAAATTATAGGGATCAAATTACAAACTTTTAAAATGTAAGGACCTAATTAAAAATTTGATGAAATTATAGGGACCTGTAGATTAATTTAACCAATATACTATCACCAAAAGACTAAATGTACTTGAATAAAATTAAGGGTAAAATACCCACTTAAGGTATTAATGTATTACACTCCACACCATTCTACATTCAAATGACACTCCTCCATTTGACTAAATTGACTAATGATAGTGTTAGAATTATTGACATATGTTTTGATGATCCAACTAAGTCTAGTTTGTTGAGAAAATATCAAGTGCAAAAAGGTTTTTTTATTAGAGCTTAAAGAGTTTTCGAAAGAAGAATTTTGTTAACCAAAACATAGTGAAAGGAAAAGTTTTCTTAAATGAGTCAGTAAGACATTTCTTAAACGAGCAAGTGACATCTTAAGAAAAGCAAGTTAAGTTTTCTTAACAGAACAAGTCAATTTCTTCGTATAAGAATTCTCAAACAAGCAAGTATGAAGCTTTCCTTTATTGAAGTCTGAAAGCAATTTCTTATATGAGCAAGTAAGAAGTTTTTTCAAACTTAAGAAATTTTTTATATAAGCAAATGAGCCTTTAAATATTAAAACATTATTTTTGCTGCACTAGGTTCTTCAATAAAATACTCCAAAGACGTAAATGCTATCAAAATAAGGGGATGTATTGTTTTCAAAAAAGAAGAAACGTCATCTAGTGGCATTCTTTAAATAATACTATTTTATATGGCCCCTAACAAGATATATTATTTTATATCCCATATTATGTCAAGCTTATTTTTAAGAAATCTGCATAGAGCAACATTTCAAGATAGACCAGCTGTGCATGCATTAAAAGTTGTGCAAGAAAATGAAAGTGGACATTCACCAACGACTCATTAAATGAGATAAATCCATTTGCCCATTAAAAAGATAATTTATATAGCTTGAAAAATAGTGTAATGGCTGTAACGCATGAATGAGAAGTGATTGGCAGCACATGGAAATAAAGCTACATGCAAAAGACAAAATTAAGTGCTACCCTATTAGAAAGTGAATAAAATCAAATTCTCTCTCCTATATACTCAATTTCAAGTCTGCAACCAAGAGAAAGAATAAATGGAGAAAAGGAAAAATGCGGACATTTCACATCATGTCACAATTAAAATCATACTATAATGGGCTTGGAAGACAATATGCTTCAAAGGCAATACTAACGTCCACGTGCCACCTAGAGATGAAGAAAAATGGATTGGCTATATGAAAACCCAACGTTTAACAAGTTTAAAAGTCAAATAAAGGAGACAAAGGCAAAAAGAGATCCAGACAATTAACACTCTATAAAAAGTAATGTGGGCTTATTGAAAAATACATATCCAAAAGTACTGTTACTCTGAAAATATATAGCTGCTCTTTTTGAAAAGTGCAATTGGGATAATTGTTAATTCATCTTTGCCCATTTATAGTCTACTTATACAGAAGAACCTATGAGTTGCTGCATCATTAGACCAACGACTAGTAAAAAGTAACGTTCATTATAACTTGCGGAAAGAAGCTATCATGTAGACATGTTTAAAACTCCAAGAAAAAAATTGAAAGTGAGGAGCGTCCTTGTCGGATGGAGCATATGCAACTTGGAATGCTTGAAGAGCTACAATATCAATGGCTAGTGAAGTTTAAGGTTTATATCTTCAACTATAAATGGCTCATCTTTAAGCTACAAGAAGTGAGGCCGTTAAGGGAAGAAAAGAATACATATCAAAGGCTATCTTGAGCTTATATTAGAGAGTTAGATACCCTCCATTGAGTTTTACAGAGTTTACCATCTTGAGGGAGTCTTGAGCTTAACCTGTTGAATCACGTATTCTATTGAGTCATACCTGGTTGTTTATCCTAAGAGAGTTCTTGAGCTTACTTGTGATTATTCTTATATTCTGTTTGGGGTTTGCTAGGTTACCTGTAAGAAAAATCTAGTAGTGAAAAGGTTTGCTAGGTGAGCCCATAAAATCTAGTGGTGTAAGATTTGGTAGATAAGCCTGTAAAATCTAGTGATTGAGAGGTTAGCCTAGGGAGGGTTGTAAAAAGTTTCAAGCTTGATCTTGTACTTGTGATTACCCTTGTAGTAAATTCTCTTGCTGTGTGCTTAGGGAGTGGACATACGATCTAGTATTTTGCTAGGTCTGAACTATTATATATCTTGGTGTGAATTTCCCCCACTCTTATCTCGTTTATCTTTGCTACATCTCATCTTTAAGTACAAGTTACTCTAAAATTCTTAAACGCTCAAGCATTTGTTGTTGAATAATCTATCTCAGAAAAACCTTGAGCATAATTCTTTACATTCTTCTGTTAATCATTCTGACTTGTGATATTAAAGTTTATCTTCTTAAGTCAAGTTTGGTTACTTGAGAAATCGGAGAAGGACAGCTTAAGTCTCCTAATCTCATAAAAAAGAAAACGCCTTTTGAAGAATAAGGATTTATGGTTTCTAAGTCAAGAAAGTTTTTTTTCTCTCAGCAAAGCTGAAGTTTTCAAGTTTCTCAATTAAGAAATATTGCTTATCAACAAAAAAATTTTAAAACCTAGATCACCTAATTCAACCCCTTTCTTGTGTGACAATCCCTATTTGAAATACTAAGAATATGAAAATGAAAGATTTCGTCTAACTTGCATTTAACCATGAGTAACATGATATTTTGATTTGTAAAAATTATGTTAATTTTAATTAGAATATGTTAATTTTTTTATTCACTCATCAAAATTTAATAATTATATTTTTAATTATGTTTATTTTGTTATAAAATTGTATTTATTTCAATTTGAAGCACTTATAGACATGGTTGTTAAAATCTAACTCAAAAACTTGGACAAGTTTAAGAGTTCATGGTAGAAAAGTATCAATTTGTAATCAAATTTGTATTTTGGCAAACCCGAACGAGTTTACTAGTTTAGGGTAGGAGTATATATATAAACTTAGTTCACCCAAGTCCCTCATTTCCTATAATTCTCTCTGTCCAGCCTAGCAAGAAAGTAAAGAGTCTATACAATGAAACCTCAAAATCTTGTCCATCTTTATTGAAGTTTGATCACTCAAGCCCTGCATGTAGAGGTATTCAAGGGTTCGGTTTGGTCGATTTTCTACAAACTGACCAATTGAACCACCCAGATCGGATTTATAAGAAAGAGAACCGATTGGTTTGGTTTTGCACAACCAAACCAATGGTGGTTGATTTTGGTGGTTTGATTTGGATAGTTTGAGTATAATTATTTGGCTTTTTTTTTCTTCCCAATTTGCTTATTATGAAATTTTTGCATCAAAATTTAGGATCAAAACATACTAAAATGGTATATCTTCTATAATTAAAGGCCCAAAACACATTAAAGACAATTTAGATATATAATTGACGTTGACAAAAGAGAGAAACAAATGACAAAATCAAGCCCGATTTTATATTCAACTAACTAAAAATTTTTTAGTTAACTAAAAAATGAGTAAATGCCAATATAAAGATAAAAAAATAGCTAAATATAAATATCTATATATATAAAAATAATATATATTAGATATATAATATACGGCATTTGGTATGGTGCATGTAAAAGTTATTTTTGTTATATGTAAACCGAAATGAAACGCATAAAATTCAAATCAAGCTAAATCCAATTCTTATCAATTTTGATCAGTTTAGAATGATTTGGTCACGGTGGATCTGTTTTGCTCGGTTTTGAACACCCCTACTTTCATGCAACTACTTAAGAAGTCTGTTAAGTCATTCGCAATCTACATTTGGTTCCACCTTTCAATAAGGTCCTCATCTCCCCATTTGCAACAAGTACTCTCGTCCCAGGAACAAGGATCTCTCATCTATGCATATCTTTTAACAAGTAGCCTTCTACAAGATCTCCTTCAATCAATAGTAGTAATCATTTCCCTAACCTCTTAATTTGCATTGCTAATCAGAGCTGGCAAACAGGCCAACCCAAGAGCAAAATCGAGTTAAGCCGGGCCGAGCCAAATTTATTTGGGTTGGCATATTGTTGTCCTGGTTCAGCCCTGACTATAATTCTATAAAAGAAACTAAAAATTTGTAAAAAAATTAATAATGATGATGATGATGATGATAATAATAATAAAATGATTTTAGTACATACAATTATCCAAGAGAAAACATCAAACATTTAAACAAACAATTATTCAAGACTCCAAGTTATAATAGTCAATACCATAATTGATTCATTGAACATTGAAAAATAATAAAAAGAAAAAAAAAACATCATAGTTCAAATATCTAAATGAAAGAAAGGCCAGTAGGTTACATAATCCAAGACCATCAATCTAAAACGTTTTATCAACCAAATCATTATCATCATCAAGAACGATATTTGATTCTTCCCTAAACAACCAAATATCCTTTATTTCATACACATATGCAATTCATAATACAATAGAAGTCAATAACTAAATTGATTGCAATTTGAAAGTGAGAAACAAAGAAGGCTACTACTGTACTACACTAGTAATGTATGGATTATAATTACTAAAAGGTCAAACTTCTATGAAACTATATAACCAATTATGAGTACAAACGAGGGTTTGCATAGTTTTAGGGAGTAAACAACTTCTATACTTGTGCAAGATATGACCAACTATACTAAATGAAGATTCTGAAGCTACCGTTGTGAGTGGAATATTTAAAATATCATAAGTCGTAATTGCAACATCAAGGAATCGATGTTTATGCATCTTCCAATGTTGGAGAACATCAAGGTCCTTTTCAACAATACATGCTTCATCCAAGTAAGTATCAAGTTGAGATTTGCCATTATTTGTAGTCATTTGTATCATTTCTTGATGATACTCCTAAAATTTTACAAGTATATAAACAAAATTGTAAATTAGATACTTGAATAGAAAATAAAAAATAATATGATGCATAATAAACATTACTCAAACTTACTTCAAGTATGGATGACATTAATGATGATGAGCTTGTTCCGATCATTACGCCATGTTGTGAATATAATGAGCTTGAGCATTCATAATCATTGATGAGTAAGTATCATGTGAAGTAATTAAGCATTATGTTGTGAATGAGCTTGAGCACTCATAGTCATTATATTGATGAACAAGTATCATGTGAAACAATTGAGTTTGATGCCTCATTCTTTACATATTCAGAAAATAGAGTATACAAAGCACCTGTCATAACGTGATAGCCGGTGAACAGCCATCATATTATGACTTTTGCGCACGTAAGGGAAAACACAGGGAAAAAAATGAAGTCACCACCAACTAATTAGAAGGATGATTAAGATCCTAAAAAAGAAAGCAAAACTAGCCCTTGGAACCAGAGGAAGGGTTCGAGAGTCTAATTATATGTGAGGAAGGTGTTAGGCACCCCACAACGTTTATCCCTAAGGATGGTTATCCTAAATTATTTGTGCTTAAAAATTTTAATATATTTTAATTTCCTCGTTTTATTAATAAGATAATAAAGGACAAAGATAGAGAAAGAAATAACCGGACCTGCCTTATCAAGTAAGTGCCTATGTACTCCAAAAGAGATTAAAATCAACGTAGTTTGAAATATTTGAATAAGTTGATTAGGTGAAATGTATGATCTCAAACTTGAGATTGTTAGAACATTACGGGAATATAAAATTTCACTTAAAGCCTAGATAGAGATTGGAGCATTGAGAAGAATATACCTCCACTAAATGCTTGAGAAAGTTGAGATTTTGAGAAAATAAAATTCCATTGAAAGTTCATGAGAAATAGGACATCGAGAAGTATATAACTTTACTAAATGCCCACAGAGATTAAGACTTTGGAGAAGATAAACTTTCATTAAAAGTCCTCGAAAGTGGAACGTGGATGATGGAAATTTATTATTCCTACCAAAATTTTAATTTTTCCAAATTTTATGATAAAATTGAAAATTTTGAAAGTATAGAGGTGATGATGAAATTACTGAAAGTATTGTGGTTCAAAATAGAATTTTTGAAAATATAGGGGTCATAATAAAATTTCCTAAAGCATATGGGTCAAACTTGAATTTTTTGAAAGTATTGGGACCAAAATCAAATTTTAAAAAATGACTCAAAACATTGGACCCCCCTTTTTTAAAAGTATTGAATTAGACCTTTTGAAAACCCTATTTTTTTTATAAACCTTTTGAGACCTATTTTTATTATTATATACATATTTTGGTTTAAGTGGGCCCTTGAAACCCTATGGGCCTTTGGAATCCAATTCTCTTTTTTTACTTAGAATTTTAATTTCGTGGGTTTCCTTTAAAAGTCATTCACCCACCCTTCTCCCTTATTTTTTTGAAAGTTCTAGGCTTTGGACCCATTTTCACCACCCCACCCTAGTATTAGTATTGAATGTAGTCATTTTAAAATGTTTTGTCTTTATTAATAAAGACCTTTGGGCTTTGGGCCAATTTTGGACCGGGTAACTTCTAAAAGAGAAATCTAGGCCCTAGGGGACTTTATGAGCCTAAGTGGTTATAGTGAGGTATATCTGAAAACAAGCAACAGTAGAACTAAATTGTAAATTGCTTTAGCTTTTGGTATATTCTTAATGTGTTGCAAGAATTAGGAGTCCATCCGACATTTGAACATATTAATGGGTATCAATTTTGGATAGCGGAAACAGCTTGGCAATATCAGGGTTAGAGCACCAACTAAGACCGTTTTTAGGAAGAATAAAACAAGCTTGTACTCAACCATTTTCCAGAAGAAATAAGCCTAAATCACTTTACCAAAGACCAATTAACTTGGTATGCATGAATTTTGAAAAAGTAGCAATATCACTCCTTTGAACACAAGTGGGCATTTTCCTTTTCTAAGAACAAAACATTGGCAGTAAATGACACCAGGATGACATCCTCTATGCTGTTACAAGGGTATTTCACCTAATCCCGAAATCAATTCTCCCTTTTCAGCATCATCCCAACACATTCTCAAACAAAGCATTTACATCATAGAACAGCCAATTATGATACCATTTTCAAGACTAAAATTTAAGTTCAAATAGGAGACATTATGGTGAATCGTTCAATATCGAAATACTATGAATGAGCCATATTTTTAACAGAGAGATGAAATGTAAATCACCCTGCTAAACCCCAGTTTTGAACCATATAATACTATGGGGATTTAGACAAATCAAACCGACTTAATGCATAACAGTAGCGCCAAATTGAAACAAAACCACCTTGGTAAGCTTAGAGCAATGAAACTTTGAATCAAGGATCTATCCTACCAAAATGACGTACAAACCGAAACAAGAGAAAAAATAGAAAAAAGAAAAAAGAAAATTTGAATCAAGAATCTATCCTACCTCAACGATTATACTCACAGTAAAATCAATGGCTTTTGGGTTCCTCCTATTTGTAACGTCCTGGTCCTCTTCTTTCCCTCTGAAAGATGATTTATAGAATTCCCTTCCAATCACCTTTCTTCGACCCCTCTTCTAATTTCTAGAAATCAATTTCTTTTGGCTTTCCTTCTCGATCTCCACCCTTTTTTTCTTGTGCTCTCCTTTCTCATTCTTTTATAGTCATAGGAAGAGACCAAATCTCGTCGCTTTCTATAATAATCCTGGGAGTACAGTTGACGAGTAGTCATACACTGCCATGGCAGGATGATTGTTGCGCATACTCCCCCGAAAGTGACAAGTAGCCAATGAGTGAGCTAAGGTATTTGGCTTAGGTTTGCTAGAAATGGGGAGACTGGAGGACAGCGTTGGTCAAAAGTGAAGAAAAAGCAAAGAGAATGGGAAGGGGATATAGCAGGTGTAAAGAACAATGTTATGTACAAACCTGGAAAGAAATTAGTCACAAAAATAAAGGGAATGGAGCAACTTCTGGAAAATGAAGAAGAAGGACGCGGCATCAAAGAGGCAAAGACATTGCTTCGCGCAGGTGAAAAGGACAGGGTTTCAGAAGGATTGAAAAGAGGGGATCTGGGTTGATTAAAAGGGTCAGATCGAGTATGGGTGCTGGGTTGTATGGGCTGGACCTTCTTGTTTTCTTGCTGAGGGTCCGTTGGGTTGCCAGAAAAAATGCCCCTTGGGCCCTTTTGGTTTTTTTTTTAAAATTTATTTCTTCTTTTATTAGTATGTTATATATAATATTTTTTTATGTCATTTTGTGATTTTTCTTTCACTTTATTATCTATTTATTATATTATTATTTTACTTATTAGTATTTATTATTATTTTTTACTATATATTGTTTTTAAGAGAAATTTATTAATCCCAAAATTTTGAAGGATACTTGGACAAAATCAGGTGTTTACAGCACCCTTCACCCTATTCACCTTCTCTTGATAGTCAAGTGGATAAAGGCTCCTATGGCAATAACTCCAGATGTTCAACTTTGAGCGAGGTTAAGAACACATTCAAGTACAAGAATGATGCAATACTCACTCCAATACTTATCAAATTTCACCTTCATCCTTGCTGTCATATCTTTGATCACCTCATCTTCACTATTCAAACTTTCATTCAATTTCATTTATGTACTATAAATTCTCATGAAATACAAGTTGGACGTGGGGGTAAGATGACTTGGATATGAATTTTGTAATTTGATAAAATAGGGCTAAGAAATCACACATCGTCTCTGCTCTTTTTCACTGGTCATTAGATGGGCAAAACTTGTAACTTCTATCATTATAGGTCAAACTAGTGAAAGCATGCCTATTTTTAATAGCACTTTCAAGCATCATGTGAGTATCATTCTATCTAGTTGACACATCCAACCTTGAGAAACTACCAACACATTTTTGAAATTGTTTCAACTCCTTTTTGAATCCCTCACATACTTAACACTTTATCTAATTTATATAAAGCCTCACCATCCACTTTCAATAGTTCTTGAACTACTAGATTCAAGATATGTGCACAACATCTAATGTGAAAAAATTCACCACTACATAATAAGCCATTTTACAAATTAAGCCTTTCTTTCAAAATTATCATTGGAAGAGGCATTATCCAAGGTGAGGGAAAATATTTTTGTATCTATCTCCCAATCCTTTAGGACTCCAGATACTTTCCCTGATAATTCAAGCCATGTATGTAGACTAGCCAACTCACAAAAAGTAAACACTTTACTGTTAACTTCCCTTTATCATCAACAAAATGAGCAGTCATAGTCATATAACTCTGAGTAGTTACTATAGTTTATGTATCAGAAGTTAAACATACTTTACTAGGAATATTAGCTAACCGATCCTTTAGTTTGTCATTTTCATTCAAGTATACAATCCAACAATCAGCCTTGGTAATGTTTCTACTAATAGGTTTGAAATTAGGATTCAAGATTTTGTTCACCGCCCAAACCCCTTCATACTCAGCATAGCTAAATGAAAGATCATGCATTATAATACAACTAGAAAGTGCATCTTGATAAGCCTTGTAGTCAAGTTTCCTAGGCCTCAACATTCTAGCATGGTTAACCAACATGGCACCCACATCATGGAACTTAGGAATCATATGACACTTTGGAAGGTGGCATCTTAAATGAGTGGTCCCCTCGTTGATGCCCAACTATATTCTTTCCCACCAGCATTACATTTACGTTTTTCTTTCCCATATACTATACTAATCTTTTCAAAATAATCCCAAACATTAGAGGCATTAAGTCGAGGTTTTTAAAAACATCATTATTCTATCATCATCGCTACTAGAAGTTCTTTTACTAATAGTACCAATATAGTACTTAGTCTTAGTCCTAGTACTAGTACCAACAGAAGCATAAGTCTTAGTACTAGTAGCAACAGTACTCTTACTAGCATAAGAAAGAGTTTCTAACATTTGTAATTTATCATCTATAAAATCAAACTTGAATTCAAATCTCTGTGTGTGTATTGAATTGAAGTTCTTTTACTATAAGTAATATATTATCACTGTATTATTAATATTTTATTGTTTTACAGAATTATGATATTTATTTAATTGGCTTAACAATGATAATTGTATACAAGAGAATTCAATAAAACTATAAAAGTAGTCAATGATATTGAAAATTTCTACCAAATTCCAATTCTGTAATTGGTAGTCACCAATAGAAAATATTAATTTTTAAGTTGTTGAGTGCCATTAATAAGTCAATTCTAAAATCTTTAGAATTAGTAGATAAATGATTCTAATGTATAATAAATAAGAATAATCAAGACATTTGGATTTTGTATCCTGTAGAAGAAAACTTATAATTATGATGGCTGTACAAACATCAATTATTCTTAAAAAAAAAAGCTAAAACAAAACATGATAAATTGCAAATATATCAATAAAACACCTTCTGTAATTTGTATTTTGGTTGAAACTTTTGGGTAAACTAGGATAAAGCAAGAAGGAAGATGTTGAGCTTTTGCAGAGAACTAGAGAAGAAGAAAGACGCCTGAGTAGTTGTGTTACCTTCTTTGCCTTTGGATTCTCTAAACATTGAATATCGAAGCTGCAAACAAAAGGCAAGAAGACGAGAAGAGACTGAGCTGGCAAGCTGCGTGCTTGCATTGTTGAAGGAGAACATAGACTTCAGTAAAATCAGTACTTCAGTGGACTTCAAGACTTAGGCCTTGGCAGTTGGGACTGGACTGGATCTCACCCATGCATTGTTTTTTCATTGACTCGGGCCAACTTGATTTGGCCTGTTTCAAGTCACAAGCTGCAACAAGTTGGGTCAAATAGGCCCAATTTTTTTTTGGGATATCAAAATGATGGTTCATCCCTACTTATTTTAGGGTTAAAATAAGCCAGCCAGGCCAGGGCCATTTTGCCACCTCTATTATTAATTTCTTTGTAGTAATAGGTCATTTTAAGTTTTTTTTTTTATAATCTCTTGTTAGTTATTATTTGAACCTTGGACAATGATTTATGGATAATTGAGCATGTTATTGCCTAATACTTAATATATATATATATATATATAAACTTTTCCAATATTTTGATGCAGGCCAAGCATTTTTTTTTATCATAAGTATATATATTTCTCTAACTATTTATTCAAATATATAAATTCCTAGGAGTTTACTTGTTTGTGACGAGTTTAATTAAACTCCATAGTTGGACGACCATGCTTATGGAGCACTTACTAAGAGAATACCTCTTTAAAGCCCTACAAAATATTATTCTTTTAGGCTCCACTTGGTTTGTGTGGAAAATAAATATTTTTGAAAAATGAAAGTTTTTTCTTAATAAAATATTTTCATAATAAATTTTTTATTGTTTTTTTCATTAAAAACTTTTATGCAAATTTTTATATAACATGAACAAATTGCTTTTGGGGATACTAGTTGGTAATTCAAAATCAACCCTAGCAAAGATGATGATGGTGGATATTAGTGGTGATGACGGTGGTGGGTGTGATCTCATATTAGACATTTTAGAAAGAAAAAAAAAGACACGGGTATGATTTATTTTTACAATTTTATTTTAACATGAACTTAATCTAATAAAACTTTTATGTACAAAGCATTTACCACGTTTAGTTCATTTTTAAAATTTTATTTGATCTTAAAATTGGCCCAAAACTTGAGCTCGAATTCGGACTAGCTTTATTTCAAAATTCTTGTTTGGGCTTGAGCCCAAGTAAATAATTGTGATAGCAATACTAACAGTGGAGAGTAATAAAAAGCTGATAGTAATGGATTTAAACACAAATTAAAAATAATTTCGTTACTTATTCTTAAAAAGAAATTTCTTTTAAAAAAATAAAATTTGCATTGTTAGAAAGCTTTTGTTTCAATTATTTTTAATAAATATAAGAAAAGTTTTTAATAGGGCCTTAAAATAATATTAATTACATACTTATATTCAGGATTATCAAAACGGATTTAGCCCATTAGGCCAGCCTTACCTAACCCTACAAATGGGGCAGGGTGGGTTTAGTTTTCTTAACCCGTCATTTTGGCGGGGCAGGCTAATAATTTAATATCTTCTTTTTTAGTTCATATCTATAATAATATAATTATATTATATAATTATTTGTTTTTATAAATATATCATTACAAATAAATATTTATAAAATTTCTTAATATTGAATTCAATAAATCTTATATAACTAAATAAATCTTGGTTAAAGTATATATATATTAATTGATTGTTATTAATTTGGTAATTTGTATGTATATTATTGTGACACTTAACCAAACTCAATAAACTTAATATTACTGAAAACTTCATATGCCTGCTATGATAATG
The DNA here is from genome assembly GCA_034509205.1 of Ceratonia siliqua. Taxonomy (NCBI): domain Eukaryota; kingdom Viridiplantae; phylum Streptophyta; class Magnoliopsida; order Fabales; family Fabaceae; genus Ceratonia; species Ceratonia siliqua. The sequence continues at coordinate 3,019,054 of JASKGM010000013.1, read as the reverse complement.
TTAAATTAACACATTATTTTATTCTCTTCTTTTTTCTAATTGACTGTTATAAGTTTGATAATTTCCAAATATATAATAATATATAATTAATGAACTTCATATTTTAGGTCTAGTTAATAGTTATTTTTTTATATAATTTTTGTATTAATATTTTTTTCTAATTTTATCTAATTATATTAATAAAAAAATTTTTAAATAAAAATTATTATACTTAATAAATGTTTATTAATTAATTCTATTTATTGTAAAAAGAAAAATTTTATTTATGTAATTATATTAATCAATTTTATTTATAAAAAATAATTAAATTATAATTTTTTGACAAATTAACCCGCCAACATAGGCGTCCAAAGGACCGGTTGGCCCGCCTCCTTACATCCAAAAATCACACTACATCAGAAAATCATACATGGAACCGATCCATTCCAATAATTTCATTTCGCAACGACCCGATCCGTTGCATTTCCCTTCATATTCCCAAACATTCTTAAGACAAGCTGCTCTCCTCTGCAGATCCGGAGGGTTCAGGGTTTTAGCTCGCTCGAACCCCCAGAGGAAACCCTGCACGCAGCAACCATGGCACGGTTCACGAGGTCCTCCACACATCGCCTCCTTTACACACTCTTCTCTCCCCCCTCCAAGGCGATGCCGTCGCCATCACCGTCGCCCGCCGCCTCCCTCCTCGCCGGCACCTTCCACCTCCGCCAGTTCTCAGCTGGGAACCTTGCGCGGGCCAAAGATGATAAGGAGCCCTGGTGGAAGGAGTCGATGGAAAAGCTTCGCAACATTGGGATCTCAGCGCATATCGACTCTGGCAAGACCACGCTGACGGAAAGGGTTCTGTACTACACAGGGCGAATCCACGAGATTCATGAGGTAAGAGGTAAAGATGGGGTGGGTGCCAAGATGGATTCTATGGATTTGGAGAGGGAGAAGGGGATTACTATCCAATCAGCTGCTACATACTGCACTTGGAATGACTATAAGGTACAATTTAATTCTCTTTCTCTGATTCTCTGTGAAGTAAAATAATTCTAAGAGCTAGTGATTTTGAAGTCATAGAAATTAAGAAGAATGTAACAAGTGGATCTTTCTCTGTTTAAAAATTTTAATATTTGAATGCCGTATCTTCTAGTTTTGTGCTGCTTTGTGTACCGCCTAGAAAGTATATGTGTGAGAATGAAGTTTCTGCTATTATCTTATATGGTACTATTTTTATTAGTGTGGGAATGTAGCTTATCTCGTATTGGATTTTGTTATTGTAAAAGGGGAAGGTTGTTTTGTAATTGAAATAGGTAAGAACGGTCTTTAATTTTGCTTGCTTATAGAGAAATTCAGAACGATCTTTAAATGGTGTTGGTGTACAATTAAGTTTGCTGTACTTTCATGCATACATAAGCCAGTAACCTTGATTGTTTCTTTTAAAATGCATAGAAAATTTTTTTTTCTTGGGTTGCTTTTTCTTCTTATTTCGGATTTGGTGGTGGATTAGTAGTATCAGAGCCTTGAACTGTGCGACTCCTGCATTTGAAGTTTGGTAGATTACCAGCTAGGCCAGAGCCTGGCATCAATGTAATAGGTTCTTATAAATTATTACTACACTGTTTCTACTGGGACATACTATTTAGACATATTTAAGAGAAAGGAGAAAAGGTTTTAATTTTCATTCTGTTGCTAACCATGTTTCACTGAAATTGAAAATACAGTGTAATACTGTAATTCTATCTATTAATGAGAAAATCTATAAGGCCCTCCCGAATCATAAAAATTTCAATTTCAAGAGCTCCAAATTGAGAACACTGTCTGTTGGTTTATTCTTATAAACTCTCCATCACACCAAGATTCTTTGGCTACTTGACTCGGACAAATTCTCTTGGGACATATAAATTAAATATATAAATTAAAATACATTATATGTATATATGTATCCATATTCAATTTAAATATCTTTAATATATATTGCATATAGAATTTGAATAATTATGTGTGTATTTATTATTACTATACGTTATAAGATAATATATATACCACAAAAATTAAAAAAAATTATAATGTATATAAATTTTATTATATAAATTAAAATAAAGTTGTAAAAAATAAAAAATAATATGATAATGTATACAATTATATAAAATTAAAAATTAAAAGAAAAATACACTATTTTTTGATTCGGATAATTTAGATCAATGTTTTAAAAACCGAACTGATTATCGAACCGATGAAAGGGGTGGTTCATGGTTCACTGGTCCGGCCACCGTAAAATTGATGTGAATTAATTTTTTTTTTAATTTTTTAATTTATATATTAGATATATAGTGTAAGTTCACAATTTTCATATAATATTCAATATTTCTCCTCTCCTTCTCCTTTTTCTCTATCTTCCAAAGACCCATTATATAGTGTGAATTAATGATGTTTCAAGTACCAATGAACTTATTTCTCCTCTCCTTCTCCTTTTCTGTCTTCCATAGACCCATTTTTCCCCTTCTTCCTATTCATCTCGTCGTCTCTTTCTTTTCTCCATTAGGACTTGCGCACCTGAGAAGCAATAACCACCGGAGCACTACAAAAAACCTACTTCTCCCTCGTCCTCTTTCTTCTTCTAAATCCTACTCAAAGTCCCTCTCCCTTTCTTTTTCCTCAATGCCATTTTCCCTTCTTTATTAGCTTCCTTTCCCTCACTTGTCTTCTTCTTTGTCTTCTTCCCCTTTTGAAACCCCATCTCCTTTTCTTCTTCACAGGGCCTCCATTTTCAGAGACTTAGCTATTATCCTCACCTACTTCCACCGCCGTCGGCTTGCAAAAGCCCACGAGCCCTTCTCTCCCCATCCTTCATTTTTCTGCCACCAAGAAACACCTCAGGCCACCGTCATTTTCCATCTCCTTCACGAAATCGCCAGTCTCGACCACCATCTGAGGGAGACCCACCTCCATTGAACCTCAGCAAAGCTTCTTGAGAAGGTGGTGACACCGAAATCAACCGAAATCAGTCATTATCATCTCAATAAAGGAAAATAAGAAGAAAACTGGTGAACTGGTTCACCGGTTTTTTGCTGGACGGTTTTTAGGGGTCAACTGGATCGGCCATAGGACCAACTCCCAGTTTTTCCGGTCCAGTGTTTTCAGCTATGATTCAGCTTATTCCAATGTTTGGCACCCACAAATTTTTTGTTTTGAGTTTCCAGCAAAAAGAGATTTTACTAAGAAAAAGGTTTCAACGCCACCCAATATCCTTTCTCTTTCCAAATAGTGTTTTGAATATATTTTTTTTCCACTTAGAAGTGCATTTTTTGGTATTTTCATTAAAAAATTATACTAGTTTATTCATTGCTATAGTTGGATACTCCGGCAACTATTTCTGACAAGGTATTCTAGCATTATGATCTGTTTTACTTTTTCAATTTTATCACAAAATTTTATCTCGTGTGAAATTAAATGCAAAAATAACAACGCTAAAGCATTTTTTGTTTTCCAATTTTTAAATTGGCCCCCGTGAAATTCTTGATGTTCTAAACATATTTGGTTTTTGAAAATTTTGGTGTAGCATAAATTAAATTAAATTAAGAAAAATAAGGATATATTTTTCTGCAAAAAATGGATTATAAATATAAACAATTAATTAGTAAAGAAATTATTTTTTTAAACCTAAATTGTTCATCTAAATAATAGAATTTGAATTAAATTCAGAATCAAAATTTGATTTAATAATTCTTTACGGGACCCAAACGTGAAATTTGAAATTCTAGACCAAATCCAATTTTGATAGAATTGGAATTGTAATAACAATTCTGAGAACTAATTCTGGTTCCAAGATCCAAACGGAGCCTAAGATTTTTGTGTCTTAAAATATCAATCAGAAATATTGAAAATTAGATAAAGACTACTACTGTTTGTGCTTACATTATTGACATGCAGATGAACTGGTATAATCTTCTGATCTCGCAATTATTTATTATTTTTGTTATTTTTATTACTGCTAATCTTTATACTACTGAATAATGTGTCATTGCAGATTAACATAATTGACACACCTGGTCATGTTGATTTCACCATAGAGGTTGAGAGGGCTTTGCGTGTCCTTGATGGTGCCATTCTTGTCCTTTGTAGTGTTGGGGGAGTCCAAAGTCAGTCCATTACTGTTGATCGGCAAATGAGAAGATACGAGGTTCCAAGACTTGCATTTATCAACAAGCTTGATCGAATGGGAGCAGATCCATGGAAAGTTTTAAATCAGGTGCATTTGAAATAAATGGAGGTCATCATACATCATAGATGTTATACTTTTATTGCCCAATTTTCATGGCTTTATTAAGTTAACAAGTGATTTTTGGGAGAGTTCTCATTTCAAACATTTGAGAAGTAAAATATTGAAAAACTTGAATTTGAAACTGTTTTAAAGCTACTATTTCCTTCACTATAATAAAATGGTCTTTAATGAAAAAGCTTCTAAGTTTGTCTCACTTATTTTATTTTATTTTATATAAATTATAGGAGCCTAACTTTTATCAAGATTTTGAGTTATACAATGTATGAAGCTTTAGTTTTGTGATTCATTAGCTATCAATAATGCGGTTATGTTTTTAGTGCTTTTAGAGCCTTATTATTGAAGTCAAATTGTGGTTCTTTCTTTTGGGTCCATTGATCCCAGATGACATAAATCCTAGAATGTCAGAAGTCCTTCAATGTCAACAATGATATGCTGATCAGCTTGGGTTTTGCAGGCAAGGTCTAAGCTTCGGCATCATAGTGCTGCAATGCAAGTTCCAATAGGCTTGGAAGAAAATTTTAAGGGTCTTGTTGATCTTGTGCAGTTAAAGGCCCATTATTTTCACGGTTCAAATGGGTCTGTTTTAAAATCTACTGCATGGTTTATTCCTATTATTGTTTTATAGCCTCCTTTGGCAATATTCCTTGGCTTACTCTATTGTTGCTTATTGCAGTGAAAAAATTGTCACTGAGGAAGTGCCTGCAGATATGGAGGCCTTGGTGGCAGAAAAAAGACGTGAACTCATTGAAGTTGTGTCAGAAGTTGATGATAAACTTGCTGAAGCATTTCTCAGTGATGAGCCCATATCATCTGCTGATCTTGAGGTGTGTGGATAACAAAATATTTTCCTGTGATTGTCTAATTATCTTAACAGCAAATCCAATCAGACAATTCACATTTTCCCTTGATTCATGGATCAGTGAAGGAAACTAATAAGTGCGCTCTCATCTTAAAGTTGTCAAAATTAAATTCAAGTTGAAGTTTTAGTCTGTGATTTGTCACATGCTTTGCCTATTGCTAGAAGTCACCAATAGATTCTCATGCTGTACATTTTTATTTTTATTTTGTAATGAATTTCTACTTCTCTTTTCTCATCTCTATATACCAGTTGTTTGTTGTCCTCCCTCAATTTATTTTCAAAGAGTTTGTTGTTTATTTGAGTAGGAAGCAGTTCGTAGGGCCACCATAGCACGGAAATTTGTACCAGTATTCATGGGCAGTGCGTTCAAAAACAAGGTAACGATTGAATTACTTTGAGTTCAAATGTGTATTCTTCTAATGCAATATAGTCACTATGTTCTGTATTCCTCACCTAGGTGGCTCTTAGTTGCTATGAGGTTGATGCATTATAATATGAATTTTCGGAAGCTTTACTTTAATGTTAATATAATGATGTAAAATTACTTTGGTCTTTTTAAGATTTTAATTTTGAAATTGAATTTATGATAATGTTCTTGTCTGTAGTGCCCACCGCTTAGTCTATATCTCTTACTTCTGTGTGTAAGTGCTTCTTCTGGGTTGACAAGTTGGATTCATGTTTTTTGGCTTTATGTTGGATGCTGCTATAATTTTAGTCTAGAGATTCAAAATGACCTTAACAAGTAACTACTGGGACAATAGGAGAATTTATTATCTTTACAATTACTATTTGACTCTTGAACTGAGCTTGCTAGATGTAGATTGCTTTATTTTCTATTCATTTTGTAACTGTTCAGAGATGCTTCTGAGTATGAGAAACACTGATGTAATTGGGTTAGGTGTGTCCAACTATTAGCATAGGCTAACTGGAATAATCCTGGGCACATAGAATTGTTTTTGAAACCCTTGCCGTCCTGCCTCATTACTTCTCTGTTCAGCTGTCCTGCATTAAACCTTGCATGATAATTTTACCTCTGCTTACCTGAATTTCGGTGTGATTTTGATATGACCATATCTGAATCCCTAATTCGATACCAAATGAACACAGAAGGCAAAGTAAAGAAAAGAAAAGAAAAGAAAAGAAAAGAAAAAGTGACAGTAACAAGATGAAGAATGAGTGATGAGATTTTTTTTATTCAAGTTCATTGCAGAAACAAAACTTTCTAGTTTGTACTTGTAAATACAATACAAAATAAAGTTTCTCTTATTGTAAGATCATGGTAAAGCATGATTCAATATTTAATCACTATAATTTAAGTAACATAACTTTTCATTCACATATAGAGACACAATGATGCATCATAACTAGTTTTTTGAGGAGTAAGATGAAGTATGATGAGTGACTGCCAACACCATGACTCAATGCAACTTATTGAGGATGCTTCTTAACTATGTCATAAAAATTTTATCTTTGTGTAATCTTATGTGTGATGTAGAACAGAAAAGGGAAACCAGGAACAGTATTGAATAATACTTGGTATTCTTATTCATAAATTCCAATGTCTAGCCTAAAGACCCTAAGATAACAAGCCTTATAGGTGACTCAAAGAAGCCTTATTCTACTAGGATATGCAATCCAAACTTAAGACTCGAGAAATCTTCATTCAAAAATAGACTCCTAATCCATGTTCCAACTAGTAATAAGACATATTCAGACCTAAATGACTAAACCCTAGATTCTAGAATTTTTAATACATCGAACATTAATTTCCAATTATATACTTGTTTCCCACAAATGCATCAATAGTAAGTACAATAATCACAAATATTATTATCTCATTCTTCAACAGAGTGTACACAAATTTTTTTTTTCTTCTAAGGAAAAAATGTGTCAGTTACCTCAACAAAGGTTGGATTTGGATCAACAGTTGGCAGCATGGATTGTGATCTTGTTATGAGACATATCAATTTTATATTTAATGGGAAAAACATTACCTTTATGATATTATATATTCCTAATGTAAATTGAACTCTTAAAAACTAGTTATAGCACCAAAATGCATTATATTAAACAATAAAAAAAATCTGATTCTGAGACTATTTTCTTCCATTTCTTCTTTGTTTAACATTAAAAGCACAGCTATTATATACCCTTCTCTGTTCCTCAGCACGTTTATGTAATGGAACTCAAACATATCTGCTTTATGTGCTATTGTTCATTGATGGGAACCAGAATATTAACCTAGAAATTAATAGCCCAGATAAGGAAACACACTGAAATATACTGATATTAATAGGCAAAAGCCACAGATTACAGTGAAACAACACTCAAAGAGATAAAAGATAATGAAGTGACAATGGCAATGGTAGCATCTTGCCCTCAGTAAACAGAACTTCTAATAGCAGAAAACAAATAGCATAAGCAGTAGTACACTACGTAGAACCCTCCCTAGCAATATAGGCGCTAGGACTCCCCCTCTCAACAAGCCGAATTCTCCATGCCATCCCTTACAGAGTCACAGTGTTGCCTCCCTTTTTGTAAGCTCCCAGACTGCTTGCAACTTGCCTCCCTCACTCCCATATGCAACCAATCTCCTACAAATGTGGATCACTTGCCACGTGTGATACTTGATCAATGTCCCTTTTTGCCCCTTCCTTTTCTAAAATACCCCAACGTTCTATCATTACCGCCCCTTGCACTTTCACCTTGTCCTCAAGGTGAAGGTTTGCAATTTGCTCAACAGTAACGACAGCTGGTTGGGCCAATTCTTGGATAGACTCTTCTATACCTAAAAAATTATGTATATCACCTTTGCACTCAACACCTATAAGGTAAGCTTGTTCTTCAAAATCTTCCCTTCCACTTGGGTTCCTCAAGGCTCATGTGCTAGTGGGTTCATCATTGTCGATGGTTTCTGTTAGCTTCCTGTATATGCTTAGGATTAATTTCTATTAAGCCTTGTAATATATCGGCCCATTGGCCCATTCTTTCCTGTATATATATTAAGCTCTAGTAAGTGACTAGTCTCACTTACACATTACCACATTAAGATTTCTCTCTATTTCTCGCTATCTCTCTACTTTTCACATGGTATCAAAGCCTAGGGAGAGAAAAACCTAAAGTTTCAAGTGTGTGAGCACTTGTGATAGTAAAATACTCAGCTTTCACGTCTGTCCGATCTAGTTGGTTCCCTTCCCGATATCGGTTGTCGTTTTTGGTCATACCATCGTGTTCGGAGAGCTCCCACCGGCATAACCCTTGGACGATGCTGTCCAACTCCGGCCCATGCGCTGCCACGCGTCGTCCGAGTGTCTGCCATCCAACGAAGCTTTGGAATTCCGATCCCTCTTTTCCGGTGTGTATCTGACAACACCGCCATTGTCAACGATCGCAAACGCCGCTGATTGGCTTGTCCCTAGAAGCCCATCACTGGAAGCCATTGCATGTGCTCCCATGCGCCGTAGTGCTTAGTCTCCTGCTGTCCAGATTGCTCCAATTGGTGTTTTTGCACATCTTTCCGGCTTCTTTAGCTCTCTACAGCCTTATTTTAGGTCTATTAGGGCTGCCTTCCATCCAAATCATATCGGGTTCCACTTCAGTTACTTCGGTCAACAAATCGGGTATCTTCACCCCTGTTTTCACTTCTTCTCCTTTAATAACTACTGAAAAACTTTATGGGAGTGCCAATTATATGTCTTAGGCTGCTTCAGTTGAACTATGGTTTATGGGACAGGGGGTTGAGGATCACCTAATCACCAAGGTTGATACTATACCCGACTTTGAGAGGGTTGTCTGGAAGAAAACCGATGCCCTTTTATGTAATTTAATGTGACAGTCTATTGAACCCAAACTTTATCCCATTTATAAGGCACATAGAAATTGTCACCAGTTGTGGGATAAGGCCAAAACCCTTTACACAAATGATATTTAACGTTTTTATACGGTTGTTTCTAACATGGTTTCCTTGAGGTAACAGGACATGGATATGTCTGACTTTATTGGCAGGCTTGAATATCTGAAGGAGGAATTTAATTCCCTTGTGCCTGTTGCTGATACTGTTGAGTAACAACTAAAGCAATGCGATTAGTTCTTTATGGTGCTGAGATTGACTACCATTCGCCCAGAACTCGCTCCTATTCATGATCAAATTTTGGCTAGTCCTACTATACCTCTCTGGGAGATGTCTCTGCTCGGTTACTTCGTGTTTCTTCTCCAGTCGCAGTATCCACCAGTTCTTCTGTTCAACTTGTCGAATCCTCAGTATTGGCATCACAAACCTACACCAGGGAAGAACATGGTGGACGAAATAATTCTGCTCAGATTAACTCTCAGAATGGAAGACCTAAATGTAATTATTGTCATAAGTGGGTTCATGTCAATGAGCAATGTTATAAGTTGCATGTTGACCACCTCGTACTGCCAATATTGCTCAGACTGCTAGTGTTCAGGATTCATCCGATGGACAGTCCTCGCCCTCGTCAAGATCGTCTCTTATCTTGATGGGAGCTGACTATGACAACTATGTTCGCTATTATCTTGATTGGAGTTGACTATGACAACTATGTTCGCTATCTTACAGCTCAACCGTCATCCACATCTGTTGCCTCTGTTGCTCATACTAGTAATTTGTTGCCTGCCTTGCTCAGTCTCCTACCCTCGGACCCTGGGTTCTAGACTATGGTGCCTCTTTCACACCTCTGGTAACTATCGTCTTTTATCTCATATTACTAGTTCTGGTTGTATTTCTTCTGTTACCCTTGCAAATGGTTCCAAAACGTTTGCTAAAGGCATTGGGCAAGCCCAACCGACTCCTTCTATGCCCCTAGACTCTGTTCTTTATGTTCCTGGCTGTCATTTTAATCTTATTTCTATCAGTCGATTAACTCGTATCCTTAATTGTTCCGTTACTTTTGCTGATAATTCTATTCCTGTGCAGGACCGGGGCACGAGACAGATGATTGGCGTAGGGCGTGAGTCCCAAGGGCTCTATCACCTTACTTTGCCCCCATCTCCAGTTGTCTGCACCTTCATTGAGTCACCTGCCATACTTCACAGCCGTTTGGGATGTCCTAGCCTCTCTAAACTCCGTCGGATGGTTCATCATCTTTCGAGTTTGTCTAATTTAGATTGTGAGTCGTGTCAGCTTGGAAAACAATCTCGCACTTTGTTTCAAAAGCGTGTCAATAATTGGGCTTCCGCTCCTTTTGAACTTGTTCATTCTGATGTTTGGGATCCTAGTCGTGTCACTTCTGTTTTAGGTTTTTAGTATTTTGTTACTTTCATTGATGACTACTCTCGTTATACTTGACTTTTTTTAATGAAAGCTCATTCTGAGTTGTTTGATATCTTTAAGGATTTTTTTGCTAAAATAAAAAATCAATTTAATACCTCTGTTCATGTTTTGCGTAGTGATAATGCACGTGAATATTTTTCTACTCCTTTTAATACATTTATGTCTTCTCAGGATATTCTTCATCAGTCCTCTTGTGCTTATACCCCTCGACAAAATGGAGTGGCTGAACGTAAGAATCGACATCTTATTGAAACTGATCGTACTCTCTTACTTCATCATCACGTTCCTTTTCATTTTTGGGCTGATGTTGTTCTTACTGCATGTTTTCTAATTAACCGCATGCCTTCTTTAGTGTTGTAGCATGAAATTCCTTACTCTCTTTTATTCCCAACTCAGCAGCTTTATGTTCTCCCATCTCGTCTCTGGTTGCATTCGTTTTGTTAATAATTTACAGCCTGGGCAAAACAAATTTTCTCTTAGGTCCATCAAGTGCATCTTTCTTGGTTATTCTCGTCTTCAGAAAGTCTATCGGTGTTATTCTCCTGATGCTCAGCGTTCTTTCCTCACCACAGATGTGACTTTCTTTGAGTCCATTTACTGTCGAGCATCCTAATATTTCTGATATCCTTCCTTTTCCTTATCTTAGATCTCCTCTTGCTCCTGCTGAGTCCACTCCTCTTTTCGTCCCTGATCGTCCCCTTCAGGTATAATGCCATCGTTTGCCACCTTCTTCTCCTACAGACCTTGTTGATCCTCCCCATGACTCACCCTTTATGTCGGCTTCTCCACCTACCACAGACTTGCCACTTATGCCTCTTCGGAAAGGTACTCGTTCTACTCAGAATCCTCATTCTATATATACTTTTCTAGCTTCATCATTTGTCCTCACCCTAATATGCCTTTGTTTCCTCTTTATCCATTGTTTCCATTCCTAAAATTACTCATGAGGCTCTTTCAGATTCAGGGTGGTGTTAGGCCATGGTTGATGAGATTACTGTTTTACATTCTAATGGCACTTGGGATTTAGTCCCCTTACCATCTGGTAAATCTCCTGTTGGTTGCCGGTGGGTTTATACTTTATACTATCAAGGTTGGTCCTGATATACAAGTTGATCATCTGAAGGCTCGTTTGGTTGCCAAAAGCTATACTCAAATTTATGGGCTTGATTACAGTGACATTTTTCTCCTGTGGTTAAAATGGCCTTTGTTCGCTTGTTCCTCTCTCTAGCTGCCATGCGTCACTGGCCTCTTTATCAGCTTGACATTAAGAACGCTTTTCTACATGACGAACTTCAGGAGAAAGTTTATATGGAGCAACCGCCTGGTTTTGTTGCTCAATGGGAGTTTATTCTTGTGTGTAGGCTTCGCCGCTCCTTGTATGGGTTGAAACAGTCCCCACGTGCTTGGTTTGAGAGATTTAGTATCGTTATTCAGAAGTTTGGCATGGTCCACAGTGAGGCTAATTGTTCTGTTTTTTATTGCCATTCATTGGCTGGTAAGTGTATTTATTTGGTGGTGTACGTAGATGATATAGTCATCACCGGAGATGATCAGGATGACATTGCTCGTTTGAAGTCTTATCTATTTCAGAATTTTCAGACTAAAGATTTGGGTCGCTTAAAGTATTTTCTTGGTATTGAAGTAGCACAATCTAACAGTGGTATTGTTATCTCTAAGAGGAAATATGCACTGGACATCCTTGAAGAGATAGGCATGCTAGATTGTTGACCTGTTGATACTCCTATGGATTTGAATGTTAAACTTTTACCAGGACAGGGGGAGCTCTTGGCAGATCCTGGTTGATACCGCAGACTGGTTGGGAAACTCAATTATTTCATCATCACTAGACCAGATATTTCTTTTGCAATTAGTGTGGTTAGCCAAATTCTATAGTCTCCGTGTGATAGTCATTGGAATGCAGTGATACGTCTTCTTAGATATATCAAAGGAGCACCGAGTCAAGGGCTGTTATATGAAGATAAGGGTCATACCCAAATCATCGGGTATTCTGATGCTGATTGGGCAGGTTCTCCATTAGATAGGTGGTTTACTTCAGGATATTGTGTTCTTACTAGCAGTAATTTGGTATCTTGGAAAAGTAAGAAACAAGATGTGTGATGTGCAAATTTAAAATACTCGCAAATGCACAAATCACTAATAATCTAATGGTAATTTTACTCCGAGGTCGATCTCTCAAGGAATTGCAGTGGTCTAAATTTTTAATTATTTTCTTTAAAAAACTAAATTTACCAGACACTAAAAATAAAACAAAAAAAATCAAATTAAAATAAAATCCTAAACACTCTAATCAAATTATTACGAAGGCTCAAAATTAATTTAACTCACTAAACTATAAGAATGCAAAATAATGACTTAAACTAAATTAAATTCTATGAAAATTAATGAGGTTTAGCTAACTAACCAATCATGTATTAAAATATTAAGTGGATTAAACTAAAATTCTTAAGTTGAGATTATTGATTTTTTCCACTAAAGTTATAGAACCCAGTTGATCACGGATAGCCCTCACTTACAATTAACTAATTAATTTCTTTATTTCAGATAATTATTTAGTTAATTGGATTTAGCACAGGGAAAAATACAAAACCATATAAATTAAATCAACCCAATGAATTTAATTTAAACTCTTGTTCAAGAGAGCTTAATTAAGTACAGATGATGTGTATAACACCTAATTCTCATATCCCAATTTTAATCACAAATAAGAGATAATCATTCTACAATTTATAATTCAACTAGACAAATAACAATGAGCAAGAAATAATCTAAACTTGCATTAAAAGCAATCCCCTACAATTGTGGATCACCTGCCATGTGTGATACTTGATCAATATCCCTTTTTTCCCCTTCCTTTTCTAAAATACCCTAGGGGTCTATCATTCACCTTCACTACATTCTGATCTATGTCTCTTCTGAAAAGTTGGCAAACTATCTTTTCTAGTTTGGCTATTTGCCAGACACTTTCTGATGGCCTGTTGTTTGTTTGTGTTTCTTTTCTCACTTTTTATTTTTTTCCTAGCTAGAGCAAGATATTGTTTGTATTATCATCTTAATACATGTGACCTAGAAGGCCTAATGATTTCTTATGCTGCTTCTTGATATTAATTGTGTAAATCAGGACTTATTGTTGTCAATTCATCTAATATAGCGT
>JASKGM010000013.1:2986491-3005363 GCA_034509205.1 Ceratonia siliqua | reverse complement strand
AATGATTTCTTATGCTGCTTCTTGATATTAATTGTGTAAATCAGGACTTATTGTTGTCAATTCATCTAATATAGCGTATATGCTCTCTTACCCACCCCCCCCCCCCCCCACCCCCTAAAAGGGAAATATCTCATATGCACAGATTCATCTATACACAAAAGTTATGTAATTTATTGCCCAAACTTGAACAGTCTTGAATTAATGCTTACTCAGCTTGCACAACTATTGCCTTTCTGTTTCTTATATTTATCATCTTCTGTTGTTACTGCTACAGGGGGTACAGCCACTTCTGGATGGTATACTTAATTATTTGCCATGTCCAATTGAAGTTAGTAATTATGCCCTTGATCAGACTAAGAATGAGGAGAAGGTACCTAATTGACGGGAAGTTCGTTCTTGTTATGCTTAAATTTTATTTTGCTATATTAGTGGGTAACTGTTACACTATCCTTGTCTAGATTGTGTTGTCTGGAACTCCTGATGGGCCACTTGTGGCATTGGCTTTCAAGTTGGAGGAAGGGCGGTTTGGTCAGTTAACATTTTTAAGGTACACCTCACCCTAAGAGATGGTTAATCTAATTTGAAACTGTCTGTTATGTCTTATACATGTAATGATCTTCTGTCTTGAATTTGTGGTAACCTTTCAATACATGACACATAAGCTAATAGCATTTTTCTTTTCTTTGCCCTTTTTGTTTTTGGTGAAGAATCTATGAAGGTGTCATTCGGAAGGGTGAATTTATTATTAATGTAAACACTGGAAAGAAGATCAAGGTCAGTTCAATGATCTTTACTAGTCGTCTAGTTTGATGGGATTAATCCTACACATGTAGTCATTTTACCTTGTACAGCTGATTTTCTTTCTCAAATATGTCATGTAATCATGTCTGTTTTTATTTGTCCTTTTCCTATATAAGCATAATTCCAAATTTGAGGTTTTAGTTGTTTCTAAAATCCATCTTGGGAAAAAGAAATTGTAAGGCTTGGAAAGTAGTGGGATCTTTCAACGTTATTGTAGCCTAACCTCATATTTTTGGAAGTCAGTTTTAAAAATCCCTATTACTTAAAGTGCTTGGATTCAAGTACTTACTATTGGTAGCAGTATGGGTTGATTTATCAAGAAATATATACTACAGACGAGGTGTCTAATTTGACAGAAAATCCGATTGTTTTCCTCTTGCATGTTTCCTGATAGGATGATGTCTACACCTCCACTTTGTACCTGTTCCCTTTTCTATTAATTATTTTGAATCCAAAGAAAAAGAAACAATATATGCATCTCTATCAGGTAGTCCACGAAAAAGTAATGCAGTACAAGGAAAATACTTATAGTCATAGTTGAAATCATGATGTACCGTTCATTAACAAGATTGCTAGCATGTCTTTTTTTTTCTCTGTTTCTGATATTTTAAATGGTATTGCATTCTGGACTATCATGAATATGCTGCTAAAGTCTTTCTGTATATACAGGTTCCTCGCTTGGTTCGGATGCATGCCGATGAGATGGAGGTAAGCTTTAGATTTTCAGTGTCATTATTGAATCTCATCAACTGAATGCTCCTGGAAACAAAAATCTTTTTTGACTGGGTAAGAGTTGGAGGGAATTAGGTTGTTTATAGGCAATTACTTTCTGCTGATAAAGAGAAAATCTTTAAGATTCTGTTTCTGAGCTATATTCTTTTAAAGACATCCAATCTATTCATTTACACTTCTAAATTTTAATTGGGATTTCTCCCTAATCTGCAGGACATTCAAGAGGCTCATGCTGGGCAAATAGTTGCTGTATTTGGTGTTGATTGTGCATCAGGTTCTACACTTCCCTGTGCATACATGCATGCATTTCCTAAATTCTATCTTGCGTATTTTTAGTTGGCTGTGGGAGGTGTGCCAAAAATCTGGTTCTGTAGGACAGAGAGATGGTCTCCTTTCCGTTCATTATTTACTTCTTCTGGTATTGTCATTTGTTTTGAATTGTATATTGGCCTTAATATTAGTTTTCTTGATTATCAGGAGATACTTTTACTGATGGATCGGTCAGATACACAATGACTTCTATGAATGTTCCTGAGCCAGTGATGTCATTAGCTGTACAACCTGTTTCCAAAGATTCTGGAGGGCAAGTGAGTAGTTTTTTTATGGTGTAGCACACCACCCTCCTCCCTAGCCACCCACACCAAACGAAAAAAGTCTATATAATTGATTGGCTCCTTGTATTGCTTGTAGTTTTCAAAAGCTTTGAATCGCTTCCAGAAAGAGGATCCTACTTTCCGCGTTGGCTTAGACCCAGAGAGTGGGCAGGTTTGCTTTTGTTTTCTGTTTAAGTGACAAATTTATTGTTCTTTACAATGAATTAAGTATACCTTTGTACCTAGACAATCATTTCGGGAATGGGGGAACTGCATTTGGATATCTATGTTGAACGCATTAGGAGAGAGTACAAGGTATTTATTCTTTTTTTTTCCCTGCACAATGTTTTTCTTGTTTGTAATGTCTGAAATTTGCTTCTTCTTCTGGAGTTTCATTCTTGTGTCTTTATCTTTGAAGGTTGATGCTACTGTTGGAAAGCCTCGTGTAAATTTTAGAGAGACTGTTACTCAGCGTGCTAACTTTGATTATTTACATAAGAAGCAAACTGGAGGGCAAGGTCAATATGGTCGGGTAATTGGGTAAGTGTAGTAATATAAGTCTCTTTTCTCATTAATTAGTAACTTGGTAATAATGCAATTTTCTAGTTTTCTTTCAATTTGTTTAGTTTCCTAAATGTGGTAGGAATATTTGTGGTGAGCGTGGTTGGCTTGTCTTGATTGAGTAAGCAAAAAAAGAAAGAAAAGGAAAAGTGGAAATATACTGACAATATTACAGACCTGCCTATAGTGACTATGTGAATACCTCTATGGCACTTAGGTCTAGGCTTTATTTTTGGATAGTGTTTTATGACCTGGTTTGGACTGCTGGTCAGGTCTCCTCCTGATCACCAAGTTAGACATAAATACCTTTTGATGGTCAGTCTTCTCAAAACTGCGGATCCAACCTTAGGTGGGTTTTACAAGGCTGCCATGTATTAGTTTCTCAACAAACTTCAGCTTCAAATATATATATTTGAGCTTCTAGCGCTATATCATATGTTACTTCTTAAGACCATTAGAAGTCCAGCTTAAATCAACTGAAAAATTAGTATAATTTATTTTTTTTAATAAAAAGGTCAAATGCCAAGAATAATTAAGAAAATATAATTGTTCTTTTCTCTCTAATATTAGATATATGATTGCTAATTGTTTTGATGCCCTTATTTTTCTCAAAATATTGTTTGTTAAATTTTGAGGGCACATGTTCTTTTGTTTGCAGTATTATATCTGATAAAAGAGGAAGATTGATGTAGGACTGCAACAGAAACAAAAAGGAAATAACAAAAAACTCCAGGAAAACTCAATTCAATATATCATAATAAACATAGTTACTCTCCTAAGACTGATAATAGGCCTAAACAAAGAAATTCTAATAAAATTTAAATTTGAAAAATAGACTCTTAATCCTAGTAAAATACTACTATAGGATAAGATATCCTGAGGCACAAACACCTTTATTGATCAAATCTAATTACTGATATATAAATCCTTTTTTTTAAATAAAAGAAGAAATTATATTATGAAAGATACAAACGAGGAGGATAGGGTATCCTCCTAAGGAAAACTGAATGGAACTGACAGTAAAGCTCAGGTTTGAGTGGGATAAGTGGGCAACCCAATCAGGTTTTGCTTATTCCTCTGGCATGATAGAACAAGCTGCAGAAGGCAGTGGCTATGGTGTTTAGCAGCCATCAATAAGGATTTGATGTGTGTTGATCTATAAATGGGTTGTTCTGTAGGTAGTGTACCATTGGCCTTATGCAGTAGACTTGACCTTTGAATTCATTTTAGAGGTTGCACTCATTTGGATTTTTAGATCATCTTCATCTATCATCCAAAAAGAATTATATTTTTAATATTGTAACATATTTATATACTATTTAGGATAAAAAAATATTAAAAAAAGAAAAATTCAGTCTGGAGCCCAGCCCTCCTTTGAGTAACCCTGAATAGGTCTAGTCCTTATAGGCCCGCTTAAATTGGGGCCTTGATTTTCAAGTCCTCAGCCCTCCAAAAACTGGCTGGCCTATTAGGTCGTACTCAAAATTAACAGTGCTAGTTTTACCCTATTAGGATATTGCACACATCCAATTTGTTTGAGCCTTCCACTAAATCCCTTTTAGTTTTAAGTTCTTAGCATAAGATGATTCAAAGTAAAATAATTAATTTGAGACATGAGTATGCTTCAGCGTTTATCATGTTTTCAGGTACATTATGATTTATGATTAACTTGAGGCTACTGTAGATAATAATTTCTTCTATGAGAAGATTATGAGCTGTCCACATGGTTACCTTGCTGTTACATAGTATTTTGAAATAATGATTTTGCCGTTGATATAACTGTGGCTGAAAGTACTTTAGATGAATGTGGCCAAGCAATTTACATTGCAATATTATATTTTTTTTGTTACCCGTGTTGGATTTTTTTTTTGGTTGATTACCCTTATTGGAAATTCATTCAGCAATCTAAAATACCCATGTGCTGAACACCAAAGGGACACCATACGAACAATTCTTTCCCATAACGCGTGTAAGGGCGAAGTTATGCCCTTGAAGATCGCGCTTTCCTTTCCAACCAATCAAACCAAAGAATTCCAGACACTGCACATTGCCACAAAACTTTATTCTCCTTGTTACCAAAACCTTGGAAATGAATTAAAAGGAACTGCACCAAGGTACTAGGACATACCCAATTTTCTCCAAAAAGATTACTCCAAATGATTTGCTGCTGGGCAACGTAGAAATAGATGAGACCAAGTTTCTGAACTTCCACCACACATCACACACGTCAGGAGAAAGAGCTGTATGGGGCCTACAAATTTGCAACAAGTCATTTGTGTTAAAAGTATTGAGTATTGCTGTCCAAACAAAAGATTTGACCTTAGAAGAAACTTTAGAATTCCAAATCGGCTTATCAAGAAGGAACCATTCGCTAGAAGGAGAATGTGATATTTTACCTCAACTAGTTTTTTTGAATAAAATTAAAAAAATATTTATGCAAAAGGAGTGTGTAAAATAGGTTACGTGTTGACTTGTTAATTTGGAGAGACCAGATTGATCTTACAAATTATCATGTCATTTTAATTATATTTTTATTGCATTGTGTTAGAGTCTGGTTGTGGTGTTTATCTTCCTAAACACCCAATCTCCAGATTTTAATGATAATTGTATTTTGTATGTTTGCAGGTATATTGAACCACTTCCAGCAGGGTCACAGACTAAGTTTGAATTTGAAAACATGCTTGTTGGGCAGGCTATACCATCAAATTTTATCCCAGCAATTGAGAAGGGTTTCAAAGAAGCTGCTAACTCGTGAGTGAATTTTTTATTATTTTCATAATTATACTTCTATAATTTTTATCATATTAGGATGTTGTCCTCTATCCTTCTAATAATCTAAATTTGTTTGTAGATTTAATATGAGCATGTGAATATTAATAATATTGTATTTGAGTTAGTGAATTGTATTTGAGTTAGTGAATCTGATTGCTTTTCTATACAGGGGTTCTTTAATTGGACATCCAGTTGAAAATCTTCGGGTTGTCTTGACAGATGGTGCTTCTCATGCTGTTGATTCCAGTGAACTTGCATTTAAGTTAGCTTCTATTTATGCTTTTAGACAGGTCCTTGAACAACATTGCATGTATCTTTCTGATTTTAATCTATTGTATCCTTCACATACAGATTAGGATCTCATTCCTTCACAATATTTGGTGTTTCTATCTTCTGTAACAGTGCTATGCAGCTTCCAGACCGGTTATATTAGAACCTGTTATGCTTGTTGAGCTGAAAGTACCAACAGAATTTCAGGGAGCTGTTGCTGGTGATATCAACAAGTTAGTGTTTTTTCATTTACATTTTTTTTTACTGTATTAATGTAATCTTTCTGGACTTCCTCACTGACTTCTATAATCCATGAATAGGAGAAAAGGTGTAATTGTTGGAAATGACCAAGAAGGAGATGACTCTGTTATTACTGCCCATGTAAGCACCTATTATGTTCCCCCCCCCCCCCCCCCCCCCCCAAAAAAGGAAAAAAGAAAAGAAATAACGAAAATATGAAATTAACAAAAGTGCAACTGATTGGCTTCAGTTGACATTTCAAGGTGGTGTTCTCTGAATTTTGTCCCGGTCGAAAGGATAAGGGAATACCACAACTTGCCTTTATTACTTAATAAATCAATAAATATTTTAACTGTTTGCTGAGTTAGTCTCCGTTCTTGATCTGTGCAATTCACGGTCAAAGTAGTGTTATAGTACATATGAGAATATACATCTACATTGAGTCAAGCTTTCTCTCTTTGTTTTTTTTTTTCGGGGTTGGGGGTTCCGGACTCGGGGAACTGTTGGATTGCTGTCACTGAGGCTGTCCTTCTCATGGCCATGTATTACTTCCAATTGTTGATTTTACGTACAAAGCTGGATCTGGGCTAACGTAAATTTGTTTGGGAAGCCTATAATGCCTTGTTAGGATAGATGGATTAGCATGTTTGGGTTTAAATCAATAGGTACCCAGAACCATTTTAGGAGTTAGATGCTGCTTCAGGATAATGTGCTTTTGGGGTCCTAACGTGATTCTGGTGATTGTCAATGCATACCCCAACATGAGTTTGGATGTCTGATTTTCATGAATGATATTCTACTATTTCATTATAGCACAGTTGAGATCATGCTCCAAAAATTCATTGTAGAAAAGGGATAACATGGCTGGTAATTTGTTTGTAAAACTTAAATGTTGGTGGAACAGTGTTATATAGAATGATGAAAACTTTCCTTTTTAAAGTTTATTTGCTGGTTTAATTTGGATTTTTCTGGCATTTTTATTTGAACGTATTGTAGTTTGTTGAAGTAAAAGTAACTTGTCCATTTGTCATAGCTAATTTGTATGGTGTAACTAATTATTTCAGGTCCCTCTTAACAATATGTTCGGGTACTCCACTGCACTACGTTCAATGACACAGGTGAATATCGAGTCAATCAAGAGTATGCCATATCTTTATGTATTTGGTTTTTAATTTTCCTGTTGATTCTTTAATACCTGCAGGGCAAAGGGGAATTCACAATGGAGTACAAGGAGCATTCACCAGTCTCTCATGATGTACAGACTCAATTGGTAAACACTTACAAAAGCACAAAGGCAGCTGAATAATCAGGCTAAGTCGTTGCAGTGCATGGTCCTAAAATTTGTGAGAATCATGTACTTTATTTATTAACAAAAAAAGAAAAAGAAAAGGAATTTGTGACATTGATATAGGATATAGGTTTGGTTCATTTTTGGTCAATCAGTTTTGGAAAGCAAATAAAATTTCCTGTAATTGTGATGTGCTGTATGAATAAACTATTGATCTCATGTATTGTTGCATTGCATCTAAATTAAATGATATTGATCCAGATGTTCTTAATGTAACTTGTATGCAAAGCAAATTCTATTCCAAGGTTTTCAGAATATGCAAACAAAATACATGGTTTAATTTGACTATGTGCTAACTTGCAAGGATATGCATAAGGATCAAGTGTTATCTTGTCCAGGTCAGGTATTAAGCTTGTAAAACACATCTTGAACTAATATGGAAGCTAAAAGTTAATCGGAACCTCCTGGTGCAACTGATAAGTGTAGAATAGTGTTATTTTCTCGTCATTTCAATGTTTAGACGACTCTTAGGATAACACAAACTTATTCAGTTCTTTAATTCCAAGCAACCTACATAAATTTGAGTTTGATAGAAAAAGTTTAGGTGGGGTTACTTAAATTTAAGAGTAAAATATTTTAACATCCCTATTATTTTGTCAAAATTTATAGAAATTCCTCTTATATTTAAAAATAATTTGTATATAATTTTGATTTGAAAATAATAAAAGTTAGTCAATGATTAAATTTTATTTTATATAGGAGTTCAAAAATATTCTTAATGAATTAAAAATTGAGATGGCCATTTAGCATGTTTTAAAAATTAGACTGATTATTGAATTGGTAGAAGTAAATGATCATGAGTTAATGATTCATTTAGAATAAAACTACGATTGAATTATATTTGAATTAAATAATATATTTTTAAGTTTATATTATATATATATATTGTAATATTATATACAATAATTATTAAATAAATAAATAAAATTAATTGATAAAAATTAATATACTTGAAGCATCATAAAATAATTTCATGAAATGATATTCAATACAACATCTTCAATTACAAAAAAATAACTAATTTATCATGAATCAATTCTTACATTTTACTTAATGAAATTATTTTATTTAAGTATTTTTAAAAATATTTTATTTTTAAATGGTGCATCATTTGATTTCTTTTTTATCTTCAACAATTTTAAAATGTTTGTTATCTTAAAATAAGATTAAAGAAATAATATTTTATAAAATATTATATCTGAATTAAAAAATATTTTTAAATTTATTTATTTAATTTAAACACAATATGAGTCTCTGTGCACTGTACACATCATTTCACTCACTGATACTCGAAATGTAGAAAAACGGGGGAGTCAACTCTTCTCACTGCCACTTGGGACTTTGGCCATTTCTTTCCATTTCATTTTCATATTTTCATTGCATTTTCATTTTCATTTAATGCCTCTCTCTCTCTCTCTCTCTCTTTTTCATTTCATTTTCATTTAAACCCTCTTTTTCTCACATATATCGCCTCCTGCAAATCCATGGATCTATCTTAGATTCTCAAGTTTAAGTAGCTATGGCAAGGCAACTCAGTTTCCCTTTCGTTCAAGTTAGCTGTGTTGCAATCGTTTCTTGTTCCGATCAAATTAGCTTCTTCACCGTTCAAGTAGTTCTTTGTTCAAGTTGCTGTGTGCGTTTTCCGTTTTCTTCCTTCTCCTCCCTCCCCCAAAACGACGACATTTTGGATGAGATTTTCCCAAAAATATATATCTGGCTAATCAGTCAACCGACTGGATTTTTTGGTTAAGCCCCGGTTCATCGGTTTTTATACCGGTTCTTGAACTCCAATTTTTCAAGGTGTTATAGATCAGTCATGGGTTTGATTCCCAGTTAAACAGGTATTTGAAATAATTTTTTTTGCATATGTTATATGGCTTCTCTTTAAGTTATATCACTCTTCTCATACACTTCCATGTAATATATTTTTGTTTTTACGTCTCACCATATATATTTTTTATTTTTTCTTTACTTTTTTTTGTATTATTTAAAATTTTTTATTTATGATAATTTTTGAAAATTTTAAAAAATGTTTTTAGAATTTTTTTAATTCTCTTTTAAACACTACTTTCAAAATTATAATAGTAAAATTTTTTTATTATTTAAAAAATAATAAAAAAAAACTATACAAAAATTTTTTAAAATTTTTTTAAAAATTATTATACATAAAAACTAGCTCAAATAACAAAAATAGTAGGAAGTAAAAATAGAAGTATATAAAAAGGGTGTTAGCTAGAGTCATGTTTTATACTTATTATGCTGCAACTCTCTTTCCATACACCTTTCATGCAATATTTTTTCATTTTTATCTCTTATCTCATTTTTTTTAATTTTGTATTATTTAGGTTATTTGCGAAACCTTTTTAAAAATTTTTAGAAATTTTTTTGAATTTTAGTAGAATTTTTTATTTCTCCTAACAGTGAACAATATTTTTAAAATTAAAATAGTAAAATTTTTTATTATTTAAAAGAAAAGGAAAAAGTTTTAAAAAAATGATCATAAAATAACCTAAATAATACAAAAAAAATAAAGAAAAAACAAAAAATAAAATGATGGTGGGAGGTAAAATAGAAAAAAAATATGAGAAGTGTATAGGAAATATACTATATATATAAATAAATAAATTGCTGGACTGACCTTCATTCCTTGCAAGTTTTTATCATCACACCCAAGTGTAGTATTGTAAATATCTTTACACACAAATATAAGATAATATCATTATTTCATGGTTTTAGATTATGAAGAAATTTATAATTAGAGTGCGTTTGGATGTGTAGTTTAGGGAGAAAAATAATTTTATTGGGTATATTAAATATTTTACCATAAAATATGTTGTTTGCATAATTAATCAAAGGATTTTAAAAATTCTAAGTAATCTCACCATGGAATTTTATAAATTATTTTAAATGTGTCACTTTTAGATGAAATTTCAAAATCCTTTTTAATTGCTTCTCAATAATAATGTCTTGACACCAAATTCAAGTATGAACTTAGCTCCTAACTCAAACCTAACTCCACACCCGGAGTTGAACTCATACTCAAACCAAAACTTTTATAAATTACATAATTTTAGTCATAGTCAAATAAAATAAAATTTAAACTTAAACAATAATATCTATTGCATATTACAAAAATATTTTTTCGTAAAAATTGAAATTTCTAATTTTAAATTGAATGCCTAATTTTCTTGATCATTTATAAAAAATTATAATACGCACGAAAATCATACAATAAACCAAATCTAGTCGAAATAGTTAGATCATAAGGATTCAAATTTTATCGAAGATAATGTTTGTCAAAGTTTATAATATTAGATAATTTTTGTTTTAGTAAAATACTCTTTTATCACTTAAGAAATATTTTAATTACACAACACTCTCATTTATTTTAAAAATATATACTTAATTTAACTTAATCTAGAAGTATTTTATGAACGATTTTTTTAAATTATTAAATTAAAATTACAAAGTATATTGAAAAAAATTACCTTCTACAAAAGTAACTTTGAAACCCTAAATACTCTCAAAAGTCATTTCTTCTCTTCCTTCGTTGAACTTGCTGTTAGATTCTCGGCTTCTTCATTAAAAAAGGGGACACATAAAAAGAAGAGGATGTATACATTTTCATTTTCCTTTTTACATGTACACATATATGTCCCTTCATCTTCTTTTACGAATCAGAAGCATAGTGGTTTGTGTGTTCCATCATGTTTTATATTCTTCTTATTTTCTGTCTTCTATTTGACTTCTCACTACTTTCCCTGGCTCATTGGAAACTTAGCGTACTATCAAAGAGATTGATCATTTGAAATTTGTGTACGATTTTGCTATTTTTCAGCGGTGGCTAGCACTAAGAGATAATACTAGTGAACACTATTTCATTTCTGACTTATGCTTTTGGTTGGTCATGGCCGTTCTTTCTTGCTTCATTTCTTTGTTTGGCTCAATCATACAAGTATTGTTTGTCACCTCTTTATCTAAATTTCTTCATGAGGAAAGCAACCTATAATTGAGTATTCAATTTTGCTGTACCACTTCAATTGATTTCTAGGGTGAAAAATGAGAAAGAACAAAATATGTAATGAAAGTTAAGGGTATTTTGTTTATATTAAACAAAAAAATAAGTCTTTAATAAGAAGGTAATGGTAAACTTAACGTCAATTTTAAATTTGGATTTAGTTATAGCATGTTTATCATTTATAAAGGAAGGTAGTGTATATTTTTGTAATAGAGGAAAAAGCTGTGTAATTAAAGTATCTATCAGGAAAGGAAGAGTATTTTACTCTTTTTTTTTTCTCCTTTACAAATGATTTGAAAAAATATATAATACTTCCCCTCAACGTTCTCTATATTTTGAAATTCGGATTACTATCTTATTTAAGTGACCTAAAGGCCAAAACCATCCAAAAGGCTCACCAATTGTTCATTGTCATGAGTGAAACGATTAATTGCTAGGAGGATGATTAAGATCAATTATTTGTTATATAAGTTAATGGACGAAGTGGACAAAATTAAAACGTTTATGACTCAATTTTTCATCCTTTTAATACAGGGGTGTTTGCAAATAATTCATAATTAAAGGAGTGTTTTTCTTTTAAATTACTTAAAAAAATACAAATTCCTTTATGATAATTAATTATCCAAATGTGACATTGTAAAAATGTAAGAAATTGAATTGCTAGAAATTCAATACCCTAGCATTTCAATTTCTATGAAATTTTAAATTATGTCATCCAAGCACACTCTTAGTTTTAGTTTTAGGTTTATTGTAATACATAATATCTGATAAAAGCCCTGCTTACTATGAAAGCCAAAGAAGAAGAAGGGAGAAGAAACATCAAATGGAGGAAGGTTCTTAATGAAACAGCATCACGACGATGGATTTTGAGCACTTAAAAAAAAAGGTAATTAGAGGCGGCTAAAATCAACCTCTAAGTAATTAGAGGCGGATTCGCCTTAGGAAAAAAAAATTCACCTTTAAACTAACAAAAAAAGGCATATCAATAACATGATAGATGCGGATTTTATTCACCTCAAAATCCTCCTCTAAATAGAAGCGGATAGAGGCTGCCTTAAATGCCGCCTTTACAAATAAAGGCGGATTAAGTTGAAGGCGTAGAAAAGAAAAATATATCAATAAATACATTAAAAATAGTTAAAAACAATTCAAATATATACAATACGTTATGAAAAAATAATTCAAATGCGAACAAGATTTAATGTTTTGCATAACTAGTATCCTATATTCATTGTAATCATTATCTAAATCATCACCCATGTCATGGATGCCAGGTGAGTCGGTTGCAGCTGAGGGTTGGGTAGGAGGAGCAGATGAAGTACGAACCGAAGGATGAGATAGACTTCAGTAGGATGAGATGGATTGGATTCAGTAGGAGGAGTAACCACAAGGTGCTTGAAGAGAAGATGCATCATCTCTTTGTTTTCCTTCATCTCCATGCACAAATAATCGATCATTTGGCATATGTTCTGAATCTCAGATAGGGAAGTACCTTGGTCAGCATTAGCAGAAGAACCTTAAATCATCACCCATGTCATGGATGCCAGGTGAGTAAGTTGCAGCTGAGGGTTGAGTAGGAGGAGGAGATGAAGTACGAACCGGAGGATAAGATAGACTTCAGTAGGATGAGATGGATTGGATTCAGTAGAAGGAGTAACCACAAGGTGCTTGAAGAGAAGATGCATCATCTCTTTGTTTTCCTTCATCTCCATGCACAAATAATCGATCGTTTGGCATATGTTATGAATCTCAGATAGGGAAGTACCTTGGTCAGCATTAGCAGAAGAACCTTTAGCATAATAAATGGCTTACGTGCCAAGGCCAAACACGCGGCTCTTCTTATTGATTTCCTTAACCACATCGAAGTATAGTTTGTCGTTTTTGGAGAAAAAGACAGCTATGGTATTGTGACAATAAATTCTCAGAGGCTTGGGAATAGTGTCGACAATTCCAAGTCCTGAGATAAAGTTTCACAACCATAATCCATGAATTGTTGCCTCAAAGCAAGCTACAAATTTAGCTTCCATAGTGAATGAAGCAATAATAGTGTTTGGCACTTTTTCATGATATTGCTCCTCCAGCCAACAAGAACAAATATCCAAAAATTGACTTTCACTATCAACACATCTAGCAAAATCTGAATCTGAGTATCCAATCACCTCCACCTTTTACATGTGAGCATATAGTGTTTTGTTCCCTTCAGATACCTCATAGCATTCTTTGTAGCTTTCCAATTCCATTCTAGGATCGCTTTGGTATTTGCCTAACATACCACCATCAAAGTTAATGTCTAGTCTGGTGCAAGTTTGAGTATACATCAAGTTGCTCACAGCAGATGCATAAGGAATTCCTTCCATCTGCTTACATTCCCATTCATTTTGTGGGCATTGTATAAGGCTAAATTTACCCATTTTTGAATAGGAGCAACACTAGCTGTGCAGTTCTCCATTTTAAATTTCTCTCAAACTCTTTCGATATATCTTTTTTGAAACAATCTTAATATACCATATGATCGATCACAAAATATTTCTATTCCTATCACATAGTTTGCCTCTCCCATATCTTTCATCTCGAAGTTCTTAAAGAGCAATTTCTTGGTTTTATATAACAGACCAAGATCATTATAGGCAAGCAAAATGTCGTCAACATACAGAACCAAAAATATAAACTTGCTCCCACCAACCTTCATATATATACATCAATCAACAGTGTTTTCAACAAAGTTGAAGGAAGTAATGGTATTGTCTATAAGCTTATTTAAGTCCATATATTGATTTCTTTAATTTGCAAACCATGTTTTCCTTTCCCTTTGCTAAGAAACCTTTGGGCTGGTCCATGTAGACTTCTTCCTCTAAACTCTCGTTCAAAAAGTTATTTTCACTTCCATCTTGTGTAGTTCCAAATCAAAATTAGCTACAAGAAGTATAATGATTTTGAGTGAGTCCTTCTTGGATACAAGAGATAATTTCTCTTTGTAATCAATTCATCTTTTCTAAGTGAAACCTTTGGCTACAAGCTTAACTTTATGTCATTTGATATTGCCATTGGAGTTGCACTTAGTTTTGAAAACCCATTAATGAGTGTGCAAAAGTACACTTTACACGCATTTTACTAAGCTAAAAGTGCTATAAATGAAGGGAAATCATTAAACTTAATGTGTTTTCTTGTGCTTGGTTCCCATTCTCTATTCTCAACTTTTAAGTATGTTTATGTTTCAATTTTAGGATCTCAAGTAAGGAATTTCAAAGCAAGTTAGAAGGTTCAGCGCCGCAACCACAAAAATACATAGTAACAGTGGTTAAAAGTGTAAAAATTGGTGATTTTGGCATGAGTTAGAGGACTTGGCAGTGTGACCCCAACCAAGTGGCACTGCGGCACCCAGATGTACCTTAAGAAATTTCTTCTAGGGCCCTGAGTAGCCAAATCTGTTAATAAAAAGATTCTAAAACACATCAGAAATTGACTTTTGGTTTTGGAAAAAAGGGTTTTCTTGGTCTTGAGATTGAGGAAGACGAAGGAGAGACTCATTTCTAGTTGAAAGGCTTAAAGATTTCTTCTCCTGATCTTTGAAGATGAAGGTGGTCATCCATGGAGTGTTGGATTTGTCAACAAAGATGGTTGGTTAGGTTCTAGGTAAAGTTAGGATAGAAGTTGATTGGTGAAAACATTTAGGTAATGTTTCAATTCATCTTTTAAGTGTTTTTGTTTACAAATATTGTGTTGAATCCTCTATTGGTTGATTCGATTTACTTCGAGACATTGAATAATATTTTTCTATGATGTTGAGTTATAGTTTTAAAGATTTTAATGGTGACTCATTAAAGATGGTTTCCATGTTATGAACATGATCTTTTGCTACATTATAGTTATTTCCTAAAATAGTGTTATCGATTGATTTGGTTTTTAGAGATGAAATTCATGATTTGAAAAATAGAGGATTTATCCCTAGACTTGATTTTCATAGATTTAGGGCTTTTCATTTTTATATCTTCAAATTGGTGATTTGGTGATATAATTCCTAATTGCATAATGTTTGAGTTGAAACATAAACCAAAGTGTTGAATCCAATCAACGGAAGCCCAAAGCTTTGCTATTTCTTTACCCGTATTCCAATTCCAATTAGTTGCACGTTTGAGATAACCTTGATTTGTTCACTCATTGTTCATTGTTATTTCCTTTTAAGTGATATTCTTGTAGTGTTTCCTCCATGTCCCTATGGATCGACACCTCATTCTATACTGCAATAACTACGTAATGTTTTTTGGCGTAATCAACCAATTACAGCCAACTGCCTTAAAACCTTCAGGAAATTTAACAAGATCCCATACTTTGTTTTGTTCCATTGATTTCAACTCTTCATTCATGGCATTGATCCATTTATTAGAATCTCTACTCTTTATGGCTTGTGAAAATAAAGCCAGATCCTTATCTGTCTCAGTGCCAAAATATGATTCTTATAGATAAACCACATAATCATTAAAGATAGCATATATACTTTCTCTTTGAGTTCTTATTACTACTACTTCTTGTGGTTCTTTTATGCCCAGTTCAGTGGTGATGATCTGATTCTGGAGCGATTGATCATTAGATTGTTATTCGATAACAAGAGGGACAAAAATCTTTTCAGCAGTTGTAAGTAATGGGACAAGTACCCTAACTTCTTGAATAGTAACTTTGTGTGACTCATGACTCCCACTGATTTCACCATCCTCAAGGTAGGGTTATTCATCACATGTCTCTCCTTCATCTTCCTCCTGAGCTTCTTTTTAATAATGTCTTCCTCATTCTCCACATCTAACAAATAAAGTTGGGCCTTCATGTGTTTTAAGTGATGGCCAGGAGTGTTGGGTTCATCGCAAATGAAGCAAAGTCATTTTGCTTTCTTGTTATTCATCCCAGCATAGGACAAAAATCTTGAATGGTTAGGAACTAGTTTGGTGGAATGGATGGAAGAGTTTATGGAGTTGGCAGGTTGAGGTAAAAGAGGTGGTTTATGAGAAAATGGTAAATGAGAGGTGTTTTGGGTCCTGTTCGATGGTACACTCATTGTTTTTGGTTGATAATTATGTTATTAGCCTGCCTCATCAAGTTTAACTAAGTTAGAGGCTTGTCTCACATATTTGGGTTGGAACATCTTCACATGGGTTTGGATATTAAATTTAAAACCAACAAGAAAATAATTGACAAGGTATTTGTTAGGTAGGTTAACTCTAGTAAGTAAAGCATCGAATTGATCATGGTATTCTTGTACCGACCCTTTTTGCTGCAATTGTTTTAGTTCAAACATCGGATCCTCATAAGCATTTCCAAACCTATCACTTATGGCCTTAACATATTCATTTCAGCTTGGTAAACTAGTAGTTAATAATGATTTGGTGCCATTAAAGGGCCTTTCCTTCAAAATGAATAGCAGCTAATTGAACTTTCATGTCATTTAGAGTGTTGTCAATAAGAAAAAATTGGTCACATTTGTAAATCCACTCTTTAACATTGTCACCATAAAATTTGGGAAACTCAATCTTAGATAATCTAGTAAAGCTAGAATAAGAGCTACCATATTGCAAGTGATTCGTATTGCTACCTTCCTGTGCTGTAGGAATTCTGTCTCCTCTAGATGATTCAACTCCTTTTACCTACTTGTTAGAACCCACTAAAACCCTCTCCATATGGTTAAACATTGCTGCCATCTTATCCTTCATTGTTGCCATCATTATACTCTCCATTGCTGCTATTTTTGACTATTTTCTTCCACATCTCTAATGGAAGTTTGATGATGAGTTGAATCTGCCATTAGGAATTGGCTAACTATTTTTTTTTTGTCTTTATCTCTTACCTCACGAATTTACCTTCACGAATAGCCTCACTACACACAACTATGGTCAGGATTCCTTCTCTTACATGCGGCTATAGTGAAGTTATAGATAAGGGTGATCGTACTTTGTGGTTGTCGTTCGCGGTGGTCAATAGTTAGACGGTGAAGTGGTGTTACGCGGTGATGGGCAATGGTTAGAATAGTGGCTAGAACGATGACTCTGATACCAATGATGCATATTTCCAGATAACCCAATGGTAATAAGAAAATCCAAAGAAAAATAGAAGGGAACTCTAGATTGAGAAAGAGAACCGAGCAAATTCTTCTATTGCAACCAAATGATCACAGTCTGAGAAAATGAAGAGATGGGGAAAAAGATAATGCTCAATGATAACCTAGAACCAAAAACAATCTTCTAATATAGTATGATTACAATAAGAAATAAAGAAAATAATAAAAATAATAAAAAACTAAATTATCCAGCTAGCAGTCAAAGGTTCCACATCATCAAGATTGACCTCCACTTGTATCACATTCACTTGTTTTCTTGATTCACCTAGTTTATTTTCATCTACTCAGGTAAATCTCACCTTAAACTAGTTTGCTTTGTTTATTTGTAATGCTAAATCCATATCATTTAGGACTTTGGGGATTTTGCAATTGGGATTTTGGGAAATTTTATATTTGGTAGTATTGTCTCATTTGACCCCCAATTAAAAAAAAAGAAGTTATATCATCTTATCTTCTCCTTAAACAATAGTCACAAAGCATTCATTTAACTCTATGGAATTTAGGGGATTTTGCGATTGGAATTTGGGGAATTCAATGTTTGGTAGTTGATAAGTGCATATTTTGTCATATTTTTATATTGAATTCTTTTGCATTTAATCACTTTGTTCTTAAGTTTTTTGTGTTCTTAGTTTAGTTTCATGTTTTGTAGGTGTTTTGAAGTGGAAATGCTTTTATGAGAAGAAGTGAGTCATGTTAGCATGCTTTGGAGCAATGTAAAAGCAAGTATTTGGGGAAAAAAACTCAAAATCGCATAATTTCGGACCAAAGTCAGAATGTTCAGTGCCCCAGCGCCCATTCTTGTGTGTTGCGACACTCAAAATTGAAGAAAATTGGTTCCAGACCCGAGAGTTCAGTGCCCTAATGCTCAAATATCGCGTTGCGGTGCCCAAAACACGAAGAAATTCACCCAGGGTTCAAGGCCGAGGCTTAAGAAATGCCAAGCCGCAGCTCAGGCCAAAAATTAGCATTTAGGGCTGAGCGCCGCGGCGCCCATAAATGGTCACCGCAGCTCGTGCACGCGCTGATACACTTTAAAAATCCGTTTTTCATTTCATTTCACATATTCTAACTTTGAGAAACAAGAGAGAAAGCTTAGAGGAGAAGAGAAAAACCAAAGGAAGGCTGAAGGGAGTGAGTTTGGAGAAAATTCAACTATTTGGAAGTCTTCAAAGAGTTTCCTCTTCACATTTTCTCCATTCTTCTTGTATTTTCTATGGTTTTCATGGATTATTTTGTTGTAATGTGTAATTTTTTGATGTTAGAAGGCTAAACCCCTTTGGTTGAGGGTGAACTCAATGGCTTGGACATAATTTTGTGATTTTATCCATTGATAATGTATTCAACTTCTCTTGAATGGTTATTTATGTTCTTCCACTTGATTTGTTCATGATTATTGCTTGGTTTTGTTTAGGTGGCCAACTAAATGAACTAGGT
>JASKGM010000013.1:2948011-2986391 GCA_034509205.1 Ceratonia siliqua | reverse complement strand
GGCATAATTAAACCAATACAAATGCAAGAACAAAGCAAATGCAATGAGCTTAGTGGGTAGACGAGATATTAAGTACATATACAGCCTAAAACTGTTTGAAAATGACAATTCTACTGAGTAGGACAACGTAATAGAGAGCAGCTTCTATATTGGTTAACCATGCCCTTATGCATATGCTCGTAACAAGTATCAATGACATGGTACATATGGTATAGGCCTTTCCACCTTCATCTCATTAATTAACCAATACTACCAAACAATATTCCCTATAATATATATTTGAAGTTAGAGTAAATGAACTTTTTCCTCTACAACTGCAAACAATACATCCTTTCAGATGATAGAAGAAGGAATCAAAAGGAAAATTTAACATAAAGGAAACCACCATTACCATCCTGTTTCCCCTGTTTTAGTTTAATCATATATACACCACTCTACATGCTAACCATTTTGCAACGACCATCACCATCCATTTTCCTCCTCCTTTAGCTTTTACCAATTACCACTGATGTTTCTTATTCTTTCTCAACTCCTACAAGGCCAAGCGTGTGGAAAAAGGCATTACTTACACAGTTACACCCTCCCTTTGGGACATGACTTTCTAAGCAATAACTCAATAAGCATCACAAAAAGCCCACGCCAACTCTGGTCAGACTGGCTGTTGTTCATAAAATTATTCTTACTTCAAATTAAACTAATAACTATGTCTTAGTTTAACTAAACAAAATGAAAGTGAAACTATCTCTACCATTATTGTAACACTAACACCTGTAGGCTGTAACTTACTATTTGTACAATTATGTACATACAAAATCTTATACAATGGGCATTGTAAAGTTGTCCCCTTATCGAGTCTCCATCTATGTAGCAGATTAGTAGTGTAGCACGGAGGTGAATCTTATTGGCTTTGCTTTCCAGTTTCCCCACCTAAATTTTCCCAGCTAAAGCTACGAAAATGAAGAATAAAACTACAAATTAGACAACAATAAGTCAATAACCGATTACCAGCCACCAAATCCCCAAAAGGCATAAACGTTTTCTTCTTCCTCTCTTCGAATCTTTCGATGGAGCTAAGAAGATATAAACTCAGCAAGCCTAGGGTTTCTTCATCCCTCACTTCCTATTCCTTGACTCTCTTTGAGCTAGACTGCTGGAGCTTGGTCTCTTCAATATGTCTTTGGCTATGGTTTTCCCAGCGTCTTCGATGGAGATTGGAGGTTGTTGATATCGTCTTCGATGGAAGGCCGAGGGGATTGGGGAGTCTAAGGCAGTAAGGCTTTAAACTCTAAAGTCTAAGCACTAAGCAGAGTCACAAACTAACACTAAGCTCAGTAAGCTAAGTCAGTAAAGATTAAAGAAGTAAAGGGTAAAGTGACTAAAGAGTAAAGTCAGTAAACATTAAACAATTTGAATAAGTTAAATTAGTTACTAACGGATAACCTGTAAATGTAATTCTGTTATTTCTATAAATCTGTAATAACTAATAAGGAAATCAGTTTAAGTGCTTTAAATTGTTTAACTGGTAAGTATTAAGTATTAAGTATTAAGTATTAGATTTAGACTATTAAGTAATTAGTAATTTAGTAATTGTTTAAATAATAATTAATAAATATAATACATATATTAGTTAATAATTAGTATATATTATAAATATATATGTAATTATAATTTTATAATTTTTTATATATATATATATAATATTCGGTTCGGTCGAGTTAACTGGAGTTTTTTCAACTCTTAATCGTTGACTGAACCGTTAAATACCGGTTAAGTTAGGTTTTTTAACCGAACCACCCAAAAAGTCAATTGGTTAAGATAAAATGCTGTTGGTTTGGGTCGGGTTAGGCAGTTGGGCGATTTTAACCACCCGTCTGCTCACCCCTACATATGGTTGTCTTAAGAAAAGTAAAAGCAAATCAAGGGAACAAGTTGTATACTTTCTATATGTGGTGCATCACAAATGGCATAAGATTAAATCTGCCATACATAATAGTAAATCATAAGGAGAATTGCTTAGGGAAGGACACTGCATAATTACCCCATGGAATAATCATAACCCTACTTGCTAGAGATGCCAAAGTGTATCTCAATAGACTAGGCTGTGAAATTGGTTCTGAATGGGTAAACTATGACAAAAGATTATAAGGATATATGGGAATTATGAAGGAAAAAGATGGTAGTTGGGTAAAAGTGAAAAGAGGGTTCTCTAGCAACCTAAGAGAAGAAAAGGAAGAAGTAGATACCCTTATTGAATTCAAAGCCAAACTAGTAAGAGAGAAAAAGAGAGAGTACAATAAAAGATACCAGATGAAAAAGAAACAATGAATGGAAAAGGAAGAAAAGAAGGATGATGGAGAAGGGTCTTCTAAGAACCCTGAAGAATCTGTAAAGAAAACTGCTGTAAAGGAGAAAGAAAAATGTGGTGACTACTCCAACTAGAAAATCTAGAAGAATTCCCTTTCTCTAAAAGAACAATCAAGGACCTCCTCCTATGGTTGATCGTTTAGACGATAGCAAGGAAAGTATGTCAAAGAAAGAAGATTCTAGCATGAATATGGAATTCATTACTATAATACTCAATTTTACAAGTGATTTCTCAAACTCCTTTATAGCTAAATTTGGACAAGAAGTAAACTCTCCTAAAGTTCATGAAGAAGAAGAAAGGATTGAGGCTAAATAGGTATCCTCTACCAAGGTCTCTAAAGTCAAAGAAATAAAGGAAAATATACTTGCTACTACTCAAGAGGAAGAGGAATCTAAAGAAGAAGTCCCTCTAGTTAAGAAGAAGAAAGGAAAGAAAACCTTACAAGAATCTATAAAAATCTTAGACACAGAACCAATAAAGGCAATCACCCTTCACCCTTATAACCAAACTAGACCTCCTGGTGCAAAAACTTAAAAGCGCACTTCAATGGTCAAAGTTAAAATTAAGAAAGAGAAGGAAGTTTTTGTTCTAAAGGGCATAGGAACTAGGAAGAATCTAGGAACCTTAATAGCTAGAAAATAAAGCTTACATAAATTCGCTCGTCAACTATTCTAAGTATGAAGATACCAGGTAGCAAAGTTGAGTGGGAGAGTCCCAATTTACCTTGTAATAAGTATTCATGGCTCATAGTCAGTTTCTTATTGTAGAAGATGAATTATCGTCAAACAAGAATTAATATGCTATATACATTGTGTTTAAAATTCTATTCAATAGCTAGTAGCTTACTAATATTAAATGTATTTATTACAAACTATCCCTTTATTATGAACCTGCTGTCTATTCTCCTTAACAAATGTATCTTGAATGGTAAGAATTATTAGTGTGGAAGAGAAACCTCAACATCATTTTAAATTATTAGAAGATCACAAGGGTATTTTCTGACCAAGCAACCCTTGATCTGACTCCTAACTTGTTACCAAGCGAAAATGAGTATCATAAGATGTGGCATAATGGTAATGCTTTGGCTAAGTGCTACATATTGGCCTCAATAATCAGTGTGTTATAGCAGTAGCATGATGGCATAGAACATACCACTAACATAATGTACCATCTACGTGAGATGTTTGGTACAAAGACTCGATTTGTTAAGGTGAGAGCTGATAATGCTTTCAAGGGCCTTAAGCAGAAACCTGAGGAGCTAGTGAGAGATTACATGCTTAAGGTAATTTCATGTCTTAATGAGGCTAGCTAAATGGGGCTGCGATTGATCCAGACAGTCTTATGTCCATCTATGATCATTCACAGTCTAAACTCCCAGTTTTCATAATTCTAGTTGGACTATGAATTGCATAGCAGTGACTATAACCTTAGCGGGTTGATGAATGACCTACAAGCTATGGAGGAGGTTCTTGATATTAAGAAGAACTCAGAGGAAAACATCATAGCTATGGAGCCCAAGAAGGAAAATAGGCCAGGCAGTAAAAAGAAAATGCCAAGAAATCGATTGGGCTAAAGAAGAAGCCCATGAAAAAGAAGGCTAGAAGGATAGCACCAAGGAAAAGTGTTAAAGGACATTGGAAGAGAAACTGCAAGGCCTACCTCAATTCTGTAAAGAATAAACAAGGTACAAGTCTTCTAAACATGTTAAAAGCTTTTTAGTGGATGATTCTACTAAGAGATGGATAGTAGATTCTAGAACCACTAACCATGTTTGTAATTCTTTACAAGGGTTCCACACAATGAGAAAGCTGACTAAGGTTTAGTTCCAAATGAGGATGGCAAATGGCGCACTAGTCTTAGCTCGAGCAATGAGAGTCTTGACCTTGTATTTTTCGAATAACAAGCTATTAGTTTTGGATAATGTTTATTTTATTCCTGGACTTTGCAAAAGTTTGATTTCTGTCTTTTGTGGATAATTATATTTCTTTTGGTAATGGGATTACCATTTCTATGAATGGAATCTTAATTTATTCTAAAATTACTAGGAATAACTTATATTATTTAGAACTAATTAATTAGACTATAAACGTTGTAGAAACAAATTCACCTAAGTCTAAAAGAATCAAGGAATCTAACATAGATAAAAGTTATATATGGCATTTGAGATTAGGTCATATTAATCAAAATAGGCTAAGCAGACTAGTAAAAAATGGTACTTTACCAAATATAATAGTGTTCTTTACCAATCTATGAATGATGTATTAAAGGTAAAATGACCAAATGATCTTTTAAAGCAAAGGGTAATATGATGCAAGATGTTCTAGACTAAGTACACATAGATGTGTGTGGACCAATAAACATTCAAGCTAGAGGAGGTTATTTCTATTTCATAACCTTCATTGATTACTACTCACAATATAGTGTTATGTATCTAGTGCACAAAAAGAGTGATTCATTTGAAAATATTAAGGAATTCAAAGCTAAAGCTAACAAACAGTTAGGCTAAACATTGAAACAACTTCGATCATATCAAGGTGGTGAGTATTTATTTAGAGAGTTTTAGTATTTTCTGGTCGATAATGGAATCATTTCATATTTATCGACACTTAGGACAACTCAATAAAATGGGGTTGCTAAAAGGAGGAATAAGACTTTTTTAGAAATGGTGAGGTCAATGATGTACTATGCTGCATTACTAGAATCATTATAAGGATATTGTTTACAAATAGTAGCATACGTACTAAACTTTGCTCCATCAAAGGCAGTGCCTAAGACACCAAGGGAGCTGTGGATAAGACATAAACCTTTTATATGTCACTTGCGAACTTGGGGATGTCCAACACATGTGTATTAGCCTGAGTCCACAAAGATGGAACCAAGGTCAGAGGTATGTTTATTTGTAGGATATACTAAGGGTACTAGAGGATACTTCTTCTATAGCACCTAGGATAAGAAGGTACTTGTTAGTCCAAATGCAACCTTCTTAGAAAAGGATTATGTGAGAAATCACAAACTTTGTAGCAAAATTGTTCTTATAGAACAAAGTGATTGCATAGAATCTAACATGACTTTGATGAAGTCATAATTGGTATAGGTTCAAGCGTTGAATTTGAACCAATGGCACTTCAACGTATTGGGAGGGTTTTAGAGAACCTGAAAGATACATGGGTATCGGAGAATGCATGGTGGCTCTTTCATATGAACATGAATCAGATCCCATTACATATGAGGAAGCCATTAACAATATATATGCTATTTATTAGCAAAAGGTAATGAAATCTGAGTTAGAATATATGTATTCCAACAAAGTCTGGACTCTTATAAATGCATCCGAAGGAATAAAACCCATTAGGTGCAAGTAGATCTATAAGAGAACATGAGGAGTTGATGGGAAGGTGGAGACCTTTAAAGCTAGGCTAGTAGCCAAGGGTTATACCTATAAAAAAGGTATCGACTATGAAGAAACCTTCTCGCTGGTTGCTATACTTAAATCCATCAGGAGCCTACTATCCATAGTTACACATCTTGACTATGAGATATGACAGATGGATATCAAGACCGCATTCTTGAATGGGGATCTTGAAAAGCATATCTATGTGGCTCAACTAGATGGTTTCATTAAAAAGGTTCAAGTGCACAAAGTCTATGAATTGTATAGGTCTATTTATGGACTTAAGCAAGCATTAAGACGTTGGAATATAAGATTTGATGGTGCAGTCAAGTTTTATGGATTTCAACAAAATGTAGATGAACCCTATGTCTATAAAAGGACACAGGAGAGTATGGTTGTCTTCCTGGTACTTTGTGTAGATGACATTCTTCTTATTAGGAATGATGTTGGAATGTTATCTTCTTTTAAAGAATGGCTGAACCAATAGTTTTAGGTGAAGGATTTAAGGGCAGCTAGCTATATTATTGTGACCCAAATGTTAAGAGATCATAAGAATAAGCAAATAGCCTTGTCCCAAGCAACCTACATTGACAAACTGCTAGTGAATTTTGGCATATAGAATTCCAAGAGAAGTTTCACACCCTTCAAGCATGGAATCAAACTTTCTAAAGAGTAGTCTCCTAAGACTCCTCAAGAAGTTGAAGAAATAAGATGGATTCCCTATGCATCAGTAGTGCGAAGTCTCATGTATGCTATGCTTTGTTTTAGACTAGACATCTACTGTGTAAGTTGTTTAGTTAGTAGGTTTCAGTTAAACCCTGGCATGGAACATGGAATGCAGTCAAGTGTATATTTAAGTATCTTCATAGGATGAAGAACTACATGCTAGTGTATTCTAGTAGTGACCTAATTTTGATTAGGTACATTGACTCTTATTTTCAGTCTGACATTGATTATAGAAAATCAACATCAGGCTCCATTTTCACCTTGGGTGGTGCAGCCGTTGTTTGGAGGAGTGTAAAGCAATCTTGCATTGTTGACTCCACCATGGAAGCAGAATATGTTGCGACTTATGAAACTACAACAGAAGCTGTCCAGTTGCACAAGTTCCTTAAGTACCCTGAGGTTGTTCCAGATGTAGATAAGGCCATAACTCTTTATTTTGATAATAGTGGAGCAGTGGCCAACTCAAAAAAACTGCAGAATCATAGTGCATCAAAATGCATTGAAAGAACATATCATCTAATACAGGAGATAGTACAATGTGGGAATTGGTCAGCACCAAGATTGCTATTGAAAGGAATCTGGCACATCCATTCACAAAGATTATTTCACAGAAGAGCTTTAAGGGTGACTTAGAAGGATCAAGGATTAGGAATATGTCATACTTTTAGGGCAAGTGCGAGATTGTTGGTAATAGGTGGCCTTTGAAAGCAAGTTATTTTCCCTAATTTGATGTAGATATTAATAAATAAAGAGTTCATTTACGTAAGCTTTATTTTTTACTATTAAGGCTCTTAGATTCTAATAAACAAAGATACATTTGTATAAGGGTTATGCAAAAAGAGATATGTATCTTTAGATGAATCTAAAACAATATTCACAATCACTGAATATAGTCGATCACTTTGTCAATTAAGTCTGCAGTGTTTCGATTACCTCCATAGAAAGAATTAGATTATTTTCTAAGGGATTGATGAATCTCAATTCATTGAAGTATAATGACACTATTAAATGAAATAAAATTAAGTGAGATATCAAGTTCAAGTTGATATCGTTGCTTTGAACTTAAACTCACACACATTGCATTCGCGCATGGCAGAATCAAAATCTTGATGAACTATGAACTCGTGTCCATGACCATTTTGATCTTTGATATACTATGGGCACGACAATTATGTGACAATGGTCAAGACTCTGTATGTTTGGATCATGGTGGAAGTGAACATCCAGGAACATAAATCCAAGAAATGGAGTTTGTAGCATTACATCTCTTCTGGTAATTTCAGGAAGACAAGTGACATATCTAAGCCCAGTGAAATGAAGAATTAGCTACTTATCATTTGGAGATAATTTTACAAAAGTTCTAAAAGATTATATGGTCAGTTATCGAATGAATCTGAGACTACTAGACAAAATTGACATAAGGGGAAAACGATAATTTTACCTTGTGTCAATGTATGGCAATGAGGGTTCACAAACATGAGGTTTGCAAATTGGACAAATCAATGTTCATCATTGACTTCTCATAATTTTAGGAATTATCAAGAGTGCAATCATAAATCTTTGGTGGCATAACTTCATGATTAATAAATTTGGATTATCTTAATGAGATTAAAATAACCTTAAGTTTGTTGGAGCATGAAATTCCTATGTC
This sequence comes from Ceratonia siliqua, assembly GCA_034509205.1. Classification (NCBI taxonomy): domain Eukaryota; kingdom Viridiplantae; phylum Streptophyta; class Magnoliopsida; order Fabales; family Fabaceae; genus Ceratonia; species Ceratonia siliqua. The sequence continues at coordinate 2,978,258 of JASKGM010000013.1, read as the reverse complement.
TATATGGATTCCCCACCTAGCTTTGGAGAATTCAATCTACATTGAGTTGGAATAAATTTAAGATGAAATTTGTTGATAGAATTTTAGTTATTGTCCTAATTAAGACATGACTTATCTTAATTTTGACGTAGAATTATTTAGAAAAAATATTGTCCTAAGCATGCTTTAAGATGTAAGAAACATTTTATCGCTAAAGAGACAAAAATAATTCTTACATTAGCTGTTTAAACTAAACAAGAGTTGTTTAATTAGACAATAGAATGTTAAGACAATGATTTATCTTATTTAAGACAAGTATTGTCTAAATTTAGACAACCATTATCTTAATAATTATTTTTCTAACAACTTTAAATTAATATTTGAATTGTTCAAATTATTTAATTTAAAAAAGTTGAAGAAAATAAAAATAAACCCCATTTAATTAAGAATTTTGGCTATACCATTTTATTAAGATAAAATAATTTATTTATTTATCCTAATATTATTACAAAATTTGAATTGTTTAAACTTGTGAAACAACCTCCTCCCCATATGATGGAGAGGTGTACAGCCAAATAATGAGAATTGTTCTTTAACATGATCAAATATATTCCTTCTTAATTATCTTATTTATATAAGTGAATAAAGGTTGGAAATTAAAAGAATTTCAATTTCTTAGGTAACCTATATTCATTAGGAAAATAACTAAGTCAAAGGGATTTAATTAAGTAAAATTCATTTATTTAAATGTTTAATTCAAGCATGACCAATTAGAAAGTCACACATGTCTTACTTAATTGTTAAATACAATATGTTATTATCAAAGTTAATAATATGATTATTAATTGATGAATCATTATATAATTTGATTATCTAATATTCCCCATTAGTAGGCATGTGAATCCCTAATGGTTATGGATTAAGTTTTTGAACTACATTCGAATGCTCTCGTATGACCTAGGGTTAGCATACTATATATATGCAACCTCTCCCTCTTGTGGCCGTACAAGTGAAGATTTTGAGAAAAAGAAAAAGTAAATTCTTTGGTGTGCCATTATAGTGTTATGTCCTCCAAACTAAGAAGAACAAAGGGGAAGGCTTTCTAATTTACTTTGAAAGTTATCAATTATCTTCTTCCATCTTTAATTTATTCCAATCACTATACCTATTCATCATAAGTTCCTTGGATTGGTGCTTCTCAAAGAATAGGCAGTCAGTACGCTTAGTTGGGAAGTATATTACAAGGTTAAAGTAGCTCTGAGTTATTTGCCCATGTGTTTTGTTTCCACCTATTTACAAGCTTGAATGTTTTAAAAAAAATTTAGAAACCCATGCTTCTACAGTAAACACTTAGGATAAACAACTAGATCCTACATCTTTTTCAAGGGTTTCTTCTTCGGCCAAGCTGATTTCTTGCCACTTTTTTTTATTACCTGGCCTCTTTACCTTCTTAGGCTCCATAGTTACCACATTAACCTTTAGGTAATTCTTGATTTCAAGAACCTCCTCCATAGCTTAGAGGTCATTAATCAACCCACTAAAGGTATAATACTTGTTATGCAGTTCATAGTTTGACTTAAATTGCAAGAACTGGGGGTTCAAACTGTGAATGATCATTGACACTTTATTATTCGGATCAATCTCAGCCACTCATAGCTTAGCCTCATTAATGTAGGAGATTACCTTGAGCATGTAATATCTAACTATATGCCTTAGTTTCTACTTGAGGTCCTTGAAAGCATTTGCAACTCTCACCTTAGCAGACTAAGTCTTTAACCCAAACATCTCATGTAGATGGTACATTATGTCAGTGGCATGTTCCATGCCATCATGCTCAGTTTCACTTGGTAGTGAGTTAGGAGTCAGATTAAGGGATGGTTACTCAGAAAGGACCCATGTGATTTTGTCATAATTCAAAATGATGTTGAGGTTTCTCTTCCACTCCATAATCCATCAGAATATTGGTTATGCCATTAGTGGATGCAATGTGTGTGATTTCAAGTTCACAGCAATAGTAATAACTATAACTTTATATCTCACTTGATTCTTATTCATTTAATAGTGTTATTACTTGAAGTCTACTACTTCAATGATTTGATATTCATCATTCGCTTAGAAAGGAATATCATTCTTTTGTTGGAGGTAATCTAAACACTATAGTCTTTAATGATTGGAGTGACCAGCTCTACTCAATGACTGTGAATAGTATTTTAGATTCATCCAAAGCTACATATCTCCTTTTGCATAACCCTTAGGTAAATGTATCTTGTTTTATTAAAATCTAGGAACCTTAATAGCTAAAAAGCAAAGCTTACATAAATGAACTCTTCATTTATTAATATTAAAACATATTTACATCAAATTAGGGAATACAACTTGCTTTCCAGGATAACTTATTCCCAACAGTTATATCGACTAAAACCATAAAGGCTTCAAATGTGAAACCTGCAAAAGAGAACTCATCATGCCTCCTAAAATTTGAATTCAAAGATATTGAATGTCAACTCAAAGTCCTGTCTACAAACCAGGTCTAGAACTAGCTATGAAGACTATTGTAAACCAATTAATGCTCTCAAATGGCTAGTAAGACAACAAGCTTCAAACTCAAGCATAAAAGATGCACCATGCTAAAGAATTAATTCAATTTTTTTTTGAACAAGCTGAAAAACTAAGAGCAAGCCTTCTGCAGTGCAAAGTGTCTTGAGCTTAAAAGAGAAAAAACTCCTTGACCTAGTTCCAAATTATTCAAACTGTTTTGGAGTCAAGTGAACCTTTTCCATCATCAAAAATATTGTAAGGGTTGCTAGATCATGCTTGAGATAAAATATAGTGTGATAGGTTTATGGGTGTAAGGTGTAAAAGGCAGAGTGCTTGAGCTTGAGAATTTAACTGGGTCCTTAAGAAAAACTTAGTGTGAATAGGTTAACTTGGAGTAGTTGTAAAAGCTTGTAAGCCACACCTATAATCTTGGTGACTTCCCTCAAAGTAAATTTCCTTCTTGTGTGCATGAGAAGTGGATGTACGATCTAACTTTTGTTTGATTTGAACCACTATACTTCTTGGTGTGCTTCTTCCTTATTCTCATTTATTTAATTACCACCTGCTCAATATCTTTGACTATGTTCTCACATCCCACTATCTGATTATTTAAATTTACATTTCACTTTGAGACTTGGCTCAAGAGAAGAGCAAATTGATTTTATTATATCAAGAAGGTCATTTTGATTATTAAATTAATTTCATTGTTTCTTATGAACCACTTTCCTTTGTCTTATCAAGAAGTAATTTTCTAATTAACCATTTAAGAAATATTTCTACTTGATCGAAAAAGTTTTAAAAATTTATAAACACCCAATTCAACCCCCCTTTCTTGGGTGATCTTTGCTATTTCAACTAACATAAATAAACTAGAACATTCTTGGAAAGAAATAAAAGAAAAGAAAAGAAAGAAACATAAAGAACTTGTATGGAAAAATTCTCCCTAGACTTGTCATCCTCTTCCTCTCTTTCTTACTCTCAAGAGTGTAAGATTTCTTTCTTGCTCCCATGAGTGTATGATTTAAGTGCAACCTAAAGACATTTATTTATAGTTGGTGAACTCTAATCTATGGAAGTTTGTTAACAAAAGATAGAGTTTGTTCCTAGAACTAAGGGTTAAGTTAAGAGTTTCTTAAACAAAACACTAAGTTTGCATAGATCAGATTACATGACCATTTTCACCCTCAAAACTTATGAAATGGTCTTAGACTTGAACTAGAAACTTGTAGCCCTTTATCTTAAATTTCTAGAGACAATTTAATCTCCTTGATCCGAGGTTGGTAGCTTATGTTATGTCCAATATACTACAGTAAGGTCATGCATGTATACCAACCGAAATGTCATTAACCAGTCCAAATTCTCATTTATGCCCATAATAACCTACAAAAGGTAAGCAAACGTCATTAGGCCATTATATACCATCAAATCCTCATTAATCAATTAGGAATTATAGATTGGGGTGTCAATCCATAGAGAGAGGGGGAAAACACTTCAAGGTTATCACTTGAGAGGAAATAATCAGGAACAATTGATAAGAGGACAAGAAAATGATAAGATTAAACGTGAACCTAAATGAAATTGGAAAATGGATAAAGAAATAGCAAAGCTTTGGGTTTCTGTTGATTGGATTCAACACTTTGGTTCATATTTCAACTTAACTCATTACTCAATTAGGAATTATAGCACCAAATTCCTAATTGGAATATATAAAAATGAGAACCCCTAAATTTCTCAAAATAAAGTCTAAAGTTAAATCCCCTTTTTCAAACCATGAACTTCATCTATGAAAATCAAATCAATCGATGATACTATGTTAGAAAAGTAATGATAATGCAGCAAAAGATTATGTTCATAACAAGAAAAAACCGCATTATTGAGTCACCATTAAAATCCATAATCCTATAACTCAAATGTTAGGAGTATGTTGCCTAAGAAAGCAAGTTTATTCCTAATCATGTTGTAAATACATTTTTATAATTAAATGAAGAGTTTATTTATGTAAGCTTCATGTTCTAGCTATTAAGGAACCAATAGTCTATACTCCAAGATACTTTTTTATAAAGGTAATGCAAAAGAGATATGTATCTTCGGATGAATCGAAAATATTATTCACAATCACTGAATAGAGCTGGTCACCCTATTCAATAAAGACTATAGTGTCTAGGTTGCCTCCATTAAAGGAATGAGATTATTTTCTAAGGGAACGATGAATCTGAAATCATTAAAGTGATTGACTTCAAGTATTGACACTATTAAATGAATAGGAATCAAGTGAGAAATCAAGTTCCAATTAATATCGTTACTTTGAACTTAAACTCACACTTTTGCACTCACTTGTGGCAGAACCAAAATACTAATGGAATATGGACTCGTGTTCATTTTCATTATGCATGTTGATATACTAAGGGTAGGACCACTATATCTCGTTGGTCAAGACTCTATATGCTAGGGTCATAAATGGAATGAACATCAGGGAACATATATCCAAGAAATGGAAATCATAGTGCTAACATCACTTCTAGTGATTTCAGGAAGATATGTGACAAATATGGCTTAGTGAAAGTTGAATTAGCTACTCATCATTTCAAGATGTCTTTTAGATATGATCTAAAAGTATATGGTCACTTATCAGATGAAATTTGAGATTAGGGGACAAAATTGACATAAGGGGTAAAATGGTACAAACACTCGGTTTGCAATTGGACAATCAATATTAAATATTGACTTCTTGTAATTTTAGGTTTTTCAAGAGTGCAACCATGAATCTATGGTCGAATGATTTCATGGTTAATAAACTTAGATTGTTTTAATAAGATTAAAATAATTCTAAGTTTACTGGAACTTGAAATTCCTATGTCTAAATGGATTCTACATTTAGCTTTGTATAATTCAATTCATTTGAGGCTAGAAGAATAATTTTGACGAGATTTAATGATAGCATTTACTATTTTAGTAATTATCTTATGTTAAGTCAAAACTTGTCATAATATTTTTTGTATGTCTTAAAAGAAACAAAAGCTGTCTCAATTTTAGACAAACATTATTGGACAAAGGTTATCCTAAATGTACTTGATAATGTAAGAAAACATTTTGTCCCTACCAAGAAAAAAATAAATCTTACGTTACTTGTCTTAATTAAGACAAAAGTTGTTTTAATTAGACAAGCGATTTTCAAGATAAATGAATATCTTAACTGTGACAAAAGTTGTCTCAATTTAGACAATCAATATCCTTGAAGTATTTTCCGGTTAGGCTACTTAAGAATTAATATTTGAATTGTCCACATTAATTCTAAGTACTTAAAGAAAATAAAATAACCTCTAATTATCCCCATATGATTTTCGGTCACTATAAAGGAATTACTTTTGATTTAATCAAATTTAATTATCCTTAAGTAATTGATGTGAAATAAAATATTTTACTATACAATGGGATTTTTGGTCAACCTACTATGGTGGTAGAGTTTGAATTGTTCAAACTTAATTATCCTAAGTAGTTAAAAGTCTAAGTGATATGATAGGAATTATAAAGAGTTTTAATTCCTAAGGAGTCCTAAATGCACTAAAAGACTATGAGGTCAAAGAGATTTATAATAGATAAAATTCTATTATCAGAATTTTAATCCCGAGCACATTAATAATTAACCAATTTGAAAGCTCCAAGTTGTTTTATTGAATTGTTAAATAAAATATTGTAATATCAAATTAATAATGAGATTATTATTTGATATGACAATTATACAATATACTATCTATAAGTTATATTATTTAATTGTTTAATAAAATAATGTAATATCATATTAATAATGAGATTATTAATTGACATATTACATTAGATAACATATTCATTATCATCCTAAGTGGCGTGAAACACCTAGGGTTAGGTATATATATATTTAACCTAACCCCTCCTTAGGAGGCCGTAACAATTTGGTAAGTAATTTTCAAAGAGTGGTCATGAGGTTTGAGAGACACACAAAGAGAGAAAGTGGTTGTGAATTTGAGAGTGGGAAACACTTGAGAAAAAGTGAATTTTCTTTTGAGTGCTACAAAGGTGTCTTCATGCTATATTGTCAAGGAGCAAAGGAAAATCTTTCTAATTGAAATACTAAAAGCTATCATTCATCTCTTCTTATTTTCTTCTAGTAACTTATTTCACCGTAGGTTATTTGAGTTGGAAATTTTCAAAGAATAGGTGGTAAGTACGGTTGGTCAGGAAGAAATCTCATTGCCTTGTCATTCAAGAGGTATGTATTATTCTCACTTAATTTCTTGAGGCCATGTGATGTATGCCTTATGAGTGATTTCTTTTTACTTCTTTTTCTACAAGCAAGTTGTGATTTGAATTTTATTTTGAAATCTATGCTTGTACCATAATCACATAGGGCTTAATAACTAGATTATGTTCATGACATGAAAAAACTCCTTATTGAGTCACCATTAAAATTCATTATCCTATAACTCAACATCATAGCAAGATTTCATTCAATGTCTCAAAGTAATTAAAATAAAACAAATAGAGGATTTAATAGAGATTTGTAAGCAATAACACTCAAAAGATGAATTGAAACATTACCCAAAGGTTTTCACCGATCAACTTCTACCTTAGCTTTTCCTATAACTTAGCCTACCATGTTTGTTGACAAACCCAACATTCCATGGATGACTATCTTCATCTTCAAAGATTAGGGGAAGAAATCTTCAACCCTTTCCAGCAAAAATCACCTCTCCTTCGTCCTTCTTCATCTCCAGACTCAGAAAACCCTCTTTTCCTTTCCCAAAAAGCTCCCTCTAATGTAATTTTTTATCTTTTTAATGATAGATCCGCTAATGAGCGTCGGACCCTGGGAAAACTGTTGAAACAACTTTGGGTGCCACGGTGCTGCTCGTACCAATAATGGGTGCCACGGTGCCAACTGCTCTGAGTTCTACCAATTTTCTAATTTTTTATACTTATGGGAACCACAGTGCTAACTTTTCAAGGTTACGGTCCTGCACTCTCTAACTTGGGGAATTTTTGATGATTTAGGCACTACAGTGCAAATTTACAAGGCCATAGCATTATAGCTTCTGACTTTCTTGTATTTCTCTACTTAGGACCTTGAAATATAAGCATAGAAGCTTACTTAAAAGTTGATAATAGAGAATGTCAGCCAAGAATAAGAAAACACATTAAGTTATATCAATTTCCTTCATTTTATAGCACTTTTAGGTCAATAATAAGGCTCATATAGTGTACTTAACACACTCGTCACATCTCCCAATTACTTATTTCTAGTCCCTAGCAATTCATGTACAAATAGTCAAAATTTCAAGGAAAACATTTAGATATGCCTAAAATCTTACATTGCCTTCTTAACATGCTAAGTAATCTAAGGAATTCATCGTTCCCATCAAAATCAACCTACTTATAGTGATTCAAAGAATACGAGTGTGTTCCAAATTCATAACATTCTTACCACTGACCATGACACATGTACCATTCAAAAATCTTAAGCCTAAGGTTCAACTCCATAACTCACAAGTATAAGAGTGTTTAGTGCAAGGGTTCTTTATATGTAATTGACAAAGGGTGTACACATAAGCACTTAGAGATGAAAGCATGAACAAGTAACAAGCAATCATTGATATCAAGATAGGAACACTAACAATCAAGAATTCAATCATTCTTACCACAACCTACTTGGGATCAAACAAATCAATCGAAGGGTTGTAATGTATCTTAAGTTAGGCTGCATGAAAAGGAAAGGAGGATTCAAAAGCTTCCAAGTGCATACTTAAAGGGTCTTATGAAATTTTTGATGAACACATCCCTTACTTGATGAGTTATTTAGCTTTCACAATTCACAACGTTTTTCCTTTCCTCTTCTCTTTTGTGGTAGATTCAACTTTGTGTTTTTCTCTTTATTTTTCTTTTTTTACCCAACTATTATACATTTCTTCAAGACTAGCTCAGTGAAATTCTCAATGCTTCTATTTTTCTCAACAAGGATGTCGTACCTTTTACACACTTGGAAGTCAAAGGATAGGATACTTAACATATAGTTCCATTCTAGTGTGAAGGGGGTATGGATTGTGTAGGTACATCAAGAAAAACAGTTATATATTTCTGGCTCAAAGTTGGCTACTAGGGGCACACAGTTAAAAAGGTTAGCTTGGAAGGCTAAAGTCTTAATCCTAAGTAGACCAACATCATTTTCGAAGTATATCGACCACTAAACCACAAGCTTGCATGTTTGCACAAAAGAACCCTCGTAGCCATCCATGGACATAAGGTAAAATTACCATTTTACTCCTTATGTCAATTTTGTCTCCTAGTATAAGATTCATCCGATAAGCCACCAGATAATATTTTAGAAGTTTTCTAAAATCATCTTGAAATGATGAGTAACTAATTTATCATTTCACTGGGCACATAGATATGTCACTTGTGTTCCTAAAATCACCAGCAGTGATGTAATGGTATGAACTCCTATTCCTAGATTTATGTTCCCATGTGTTCACTCTTACCATGATCCCAACAAATAGAGTCTTTACTAATGTCACACAATGGTCATGCCCATAGTATATCAAATAAAATAATGGTTATGAACACAAGTTCATAATCCATCAGGATTTTGGTTCTGCCACGAGCAAATGTAATGTGTGTGAGTTCAAGGTCAAAGCAACGGTATTAACTTGAACTTGATATATCACTGTATTCCAATTCATTTAATTGTGTCATTACATAATGTCTAACACTTTAATTATTTGAGATTCACCATTCCCTTATAAAAGAATCTCATTCTTTTTATGGAGGTAATCGGAACAAGTGACTGGCTCTATTAAGTGATTTTGAATATTGTTTTAGGTTCATCCAAAGAAACATAACTCCCTTTGCATAGCTCTTACGCAAATGTATATTGGTTTATTAAACTCTAGGAACCTTAGTAGCTAGAAAATAAAGCCTACATAAATGAACTCTTTGTTAATTAATATTAAAATGTATTTACATTAAATTGGGGAAAACAACTTGCTTTTGAGGGCAACTTATTTCCAACAATCTCCCACATACCTTAAAGCAAGTATGACTTATCCCTAATCCTTCTAAGTGACCCTCGAAGTTCTTATGTGAAAAAGTCTTTGTAAATTGATCAGCTAGATTCTTTTCAGTTGTAATCTTGGTGATGACCACTTCCTCATGCTATACTATCTCATATATGAGATGATACTTTCTCTCATTGTGTTTAAATCTCCTATAATTCCACAGTTCTTTTGGGTTTGCCCCAACTCCACTATTATCACAATAGAGAGTTACAATATATTTTTCTTCCATGGTGAAGTCAGTAATGCAAGATTGCTTTACGCTCCTCCAAACAACTACTACACCACCTAAAGTGAAAACAAAGCCTGATGTTGTTTTTCTATAATCAATGTCATAATACAAATATGAGTCAATGTACCCAATCAGAATTTGGTTAGTACCAGAATACACTAGAATGTAGTTCTTTGCCCTACAAAGATACTTAAATACACATTTAACCACAGTTTAGTGTTCCATGCCAAGGTTTAACTGAAACCTTATAACCAAACTAACTGCATAGCAGATGTTTGGTCTAGTGCAAAGCATAGCACACGTGAGACTTCCCATTGTGGATGCATAGGGAAGTCATCTCATTTGTTCAACTTCTAGAGAAGGCTTAGGTAGACTCCTTAGAAATTTTGATTCCATACCTGGAGGGTGTGAAATCTCTCTTGGAATCCTGCATGCCAAATTTTGTCAACAATTTATCAATGTAGGTCACTTAGGATAAGGCTATATTCGTGTTCTTATGCTCTCTTGATCCCAATAATATGGCTAGCCTCCACTAATGAGTATAATGTCATCTACAAAGAGTACTAGGAAGACAACCTTACTCTCTTGTATCAGTTTATAGACATAGGGTTCATTTGCATTTTGTTGAAATCCATAAGACTTGACTATAATGTCAAATCTTATATTCCAAGATCTTGATGCTTGCCTAAGCCCATAAACCTATGCAATTCACATACTTTGTACTCTTGGCCTTTTTCCATAAAACCGTCTAGTTAAGACATATAAATATGCTCTTCAAGATTCCTATTCAAGAATGTGGCCTTGACATCCATATGCCATTCCTCATAATCAAGATGTGCAACTATGGATAATAAGATCCTAATGGACTTCAGCATAACAACTGGCAAGAAGGTTTCTTCATAGTCAATACCTTCTCTCTAGGTATAACCCTTAGCTGTTAACCTAGCCTTAAAGGTCTCTAACATCCCATTAGCTCTTATCTTCCCCTTATAGATCCATTTTCACCCAATAGGTTTTATTCCTTTGAGTACATCTATAAGAGTCTAGACCTTGTCTGAATACATAGATATCAACTCTGATTTCATTGCCTTTTGCCAATGAATAGCATCTACATTGTTAATAGCTTCCTCATATGTAATGGGAACTGATTCATGTTCATCTGAAAGTGCCACCAAGTGCTCTCCTAAACCCATGTATATGTTAGGTTGACTAACAACCCTCCAACTACAACGAGATGCCACTGGTTCAAATTCAACTCTTGATCCATACCATTTATGACTTCATTAAAATCATCCTTACATTTTGACCAATCACTTTATTCTTCAAGAACAATCTTGCTGTGAGGTTTGTGATTTCTCACTAAATCCTCTTCTAAGAATGTTGCATTTGCACAAATAAATACCTTCTTATCCTGGGTACTATAGATGTAGTATCCCCATATACCCCTAGGATATACTACAAATAAATATACCTTCAACCTTGGTTTCATATTTGTGGACTCACGCTTATACACATGTGCCAAACATCCCCAAGTTTGCAAGTGATGTAAAGAGGGTTTAGGTCTTATACATAGCTACCTTTGTGTCTAATACATTACCTTTGATGGACCAAAATATAGTAGGTATGTTGATGTTTGTATACAATATGCCTAAAATGATTCTGGTAATGCAGCATAGGATATCATTAAACTCACCATTTCTAAAAGAGTCTTATTCCTTCTTCTAGCAAACCTATTTTTTTGAGGTATTATAGGTGTCAATATAATGGAAATGATTCCATTATTGACCAAAAACTGCTGAAACTCTCCAGATAAATACTCACCACCTTGATCTGATCAAATTTGTTTCAATGGTTTATCTAACTGTCTATCATATTTGCATATGAATTCCTTGAACTTTTTAAATGAATCATTCTTGTTGTTTTTTAGATATAGAACACCATATCATGAGTAGTCATCAATGAAGGTTATGAAATAAACATAACTTCCTTTAGCTTAAATGTTCATTGGTCTACAAACATCTATGTGTACTAAGTCTAGAACATCCTGCATCTTATTACCCTTTACTTTAAAGGATGTTTTAGTCATTTTTCCTTCAATACATGATTCAGAGACTGGTAAAGAACACTCTATCATGTTTGGTATAGTACCATCATTTCCTAGTATGCTTAGCCTGTTTTGGTTAATATGACCTAATCATAGATGCCATAGATAACGTTTATATATCCTAGATTCCTTGATTCTTTTAGACATAAGTGAATATGTTTTTGCTACATTTGCAGTCCAATTAATTAGTTCTAAATAATATAAATTATTCCTAGTAATTCCAAAACAAATTAAAATTCCATTCATATAAATGGTAATCTCATTACCAAAAGAATGAGAATATCCAAAATTTATTAAACAAAAGACAAAAATTTAATTTCTGCAAAGTCCAAGAATAAAATAAACATTATCTAAAACTAATGGCTTGTTATTCAAAAAATGCTGGCTCCCACTGCTCGAGCTGAGACTAGTGCGCCATTTACCATCCTCGTTTGGAATTGGCCATCAACCAGCTTTCACTTTGTTTGGAACCTCTGCAAAGAATTACAAACATGGTTAGTGACTCCAGAATCTACTATCCAGGTATTAGTAGAATCATTCACTAGAAAGGCTTTTAACATGTTTACAAAACCTGTACCTTGTTTATTCTTTACAGAATTGAGGTAAGCCTTGTAGTTCCTTTTCCAATGTCCTTTAGCACTACAGTAGATACACTTTCCCATGGTGTTATCCTTATGAGTTTCTTTTTCATGGGCTTCTTCTTCGGTCCACCCAATTTCTTGGCATTTTTCTTTTTATTTCCCAGGCTCTTTACCTTCTTGGACTCCACAGCTACCACGTTTACCTTTGGGCTCTTGATTTTAAGAACTTCCTCTACATCTTGCAAGTCATTCATCAACCCACTAAGGGTATAGTTCCTGCTTACAATTCATAGTCCAACTTAAACTATAAGAACTAGGAGTTGAAACTGTGAATGATCATGGACACTTGACTATCCTGAACAATCTCAGCCCTGTGTAGCTCAACCTCATTAAGGTAGGAGATTATCTTAAGAATTTAATCTCTCACTAGCTTCCCTAATTTTTTCTTGAGGTCCTTGAAAGCATTGTCAGCTCTCATCTTAACAGACAGAGTCTTTATACCAAACATCTTATGTAGATGGTACAACATATAAGTGGCATGTTCCATACCATCATGCTGCTTCTGCAACACACTAGTCATTAAGGCTAGTATGTAGCAGTTAGCCAGAGCATTGGCATCTTGCCACTTATTATGATACTCGACTTCGCTACGCAGTGAGTTAGTAGTCAGATAAATGGGTGCTTCCTTAAAACGGACCCATGTGATCTTATCATAATTAAAAATGATGTTGAGGTTTCTCTTTCACTCCATGTAATTCTCATCGTTCATGGTGCATTGTTAAGAAAAATAGACAGTGAGTTCATGATTAAGGGATTGTCTGTAAAATATATTTAATATTAGTAAGCTTACTAGCTATTGAATGGACTTTTAAACATTATGCACGAAGAACATATTAATTCTTATTTGGCGATCATTCAACTTTCGTAATAAGCAACTAACATTGAGGAGCGCCTTTATTTGGCCCATTAATCTATCAAAATAGCTACTATAGGCAGTATATTGATAGGTTAATGTCGAGTGTGTTAACCAACCATTTCATCATACTTGGATATACCACTAAGTAAGTTCTATTGGAAGTCATACTTAATGTTCTACGTCTATTGACTTATCACTTATGAAATTCATTCAAGTCATGGTCTAAGAATATGTCCGCCTATAGGGGTGACATAAACTCCTTGATAATGGACAAATGGTTTGAGGCCGTGCGTTCTCAGATTACTAGTACCCTCTCTCACTCAATACTTTAATTAATCAATTATGATTAATTATTCTAAGTTGATTTACCAAGTTTTCTAGCATGCATCTCTTTAGAAAACTTAAATCACTTATGAACTTTGTTTTATTTCTAAACTTTTTAAATAGGATTTACATTAGTAACTTTTACTATTTATATAGGAATATTATTTATTTAATTCTTTACGTATTTTCCAATTATTTTCACACTAACTCTTAGTTTGAAAACAAACTTAGGTAATTTAATGACTAATTAGTTACTAGGTGATTTAATTCTAACTAAACGCTTTAATTGGAAATTAATTACTTTTAACCAACTTATCAATTATGGACCTAATTAATTTCTAACTAATTTATTTAGTTGAAAAATTAAATCCTAATTAGCCAACTTGCTAATTATTCATCTTTCTTATGTTTTAACATTTTAAAACTCTTTTAAAATATAAAGCATAATATATGTAGGAGTGTGTGAGGTTGATTGGCACTTACTAGTCTACATGACATGTTATAGCATATAATATCATATATTATAAAATTAAATATAATACCAAGATTATATTAAAGCCAATCCTAGAAAAGAAAATAAATCCTAAACCATTACATTTATTTTCTTGATTCTTTATGATTGTTTAACTCTTGGATTTTTTAGATGTCTCCACCAACTTGCGATGCCTTAGGGATAGCCGAGAGGTCCTCACACCTTTCTTGGGCTTGTTGTGACCTCCATGTTACAATTTGTGGCTTCTTGTCATTTACAACATAATTTCGTAATTTAAAAATTAAAAATAAACCAAGAAGGAAACATGATCATATGGGTCACCCTTCTTGTTACATCCCAACAATACAAAGAAATTCCTCTAAGTCATTAATATGACTAGAAATTTAATTTAAACCAAAAACAACTTATCAAAGGCACCATACATACAATCATACATTATAAATGATTTCTAGGAGCCAACATGCATTATACACACATATAGCTGTGAATCATAACTCTGATACCAACTGTTGGATTTAGTTGTTGTCCTTAGGTGTTTAAGGTACAAGCATGGGCTTAAAATTTTTTTAAAAACATTTAATCTTACAAACAGGTAGAAACAAAACACCAAGTAAAAAACTCATAGCAAGAAAGAGAAGTAAAATAGATAAGAATTCTACATATCTCTTGCAATTACTTTAATCTTGTAATATACTTCCCGACCAAGCGCATGAATTGCCTATTCTTTCAAAAGTACCAATCCATGAAACCTATGTTGAATAGCCTTAGTAATTAGAATAAAACAAAAGATAAAAGCAAATAATTAATAGCTTTTTAAGTAAATTAGAAAGCTTTCCCCTTCCCTTCAAGTATGGCGTGAAGAAATCTATAAAGGCACTCAAACAAAACTCAATTTTGCTTGTAGTGTTTTTCGCTAAAAAACATGAGGCATTATCAAAGTCTTTTCTCTTTAATAAATTTTGGCTACAAGGAGAGAGGGGGTTAGGTTATATTTATACTAACCTAACCCTAGGTCATTCCTTTGGATTCAAAATATCATTCCCTAAAACTTAGGGATTCTACACCACTACTAGGGATAATAAATAATCTAATAATCTAATTACTTTATCAATTAACAATTATATTATTCAATTAATAAATTCATATTTTATTTAAATCCATTTGATTTAGTTTATCTTATAGTGAATGTTGGTTACCTAGGAAATGAAAACTCTTTTAATTTTTAATCCTTTATTCACTTTGATAATTAGGATAATTAGGAAGGGAATCAACTCCCCTCCTTTTGGGCATGCACCTCTCCTTCACATGGGGAGCAAATTCTCTTATAAGTTTGAACAATTCAAACCTTGCAACAATATTAGGATAAATAAATAATTAAATTAATTTTTTCCTTATAAAATGATATAGCCAAAATTCCTAATTAAATGGTGATTTAATTTTATTTTAATTAACTTCTTCAAATTAAATATTTGAACAATTCAAATATTAGTTTAAAGTGGTTAAAAACAAAATTAATTACTAAGAAAAAGGTTGCCTTAATTAAGACAACACTTGTCTTAATTCAAACAAACATTTTTCTTAAAATTCTAATGTCTAATTAAAACAACATTTATTTAAATTAGACAACCAATGTGAGAATTCCCTTTGTCTCTGTAGTGACAAAAAATTTTCTCACATTTTCAAGCATGATTAGGATAACATTTGTCATAAATAACTCTTTGCCTAAATTAAGACAACTCTTGTCTTAATAAAGACATTAGCTGAATACTATCAATTAACTTCATCTTAAATCTAATGCAATTAAATATGGATTGGATTTTCCAAAGCTAGGTGGGGAATCCATTTAGACATAGGAATTTCAAACTCCAATAAATTTGGGATTATTTTAATCTCATTAAGATAATCCAATTCTATTAATCATGAAATCATTTCACCAAAGAATAATGATTCCACTCTTGATAATTCCTAAACTTATGAGAAGTCGATGTTGAATATTGATTTGTCTAATTTGTAAACCTAGTATTTGGGAACACTCGTATCAATCCATTAACACAAGGTAATATTACTGTTTTACCCCTTATGTCAATCTTGTCCCCTAATATCATATTTCATCTGATAAGTGACAAAATAATCTTTTAAAACTTTTCTAAAATCGTCTTGAAATGATGAGTAGCTAATTCATCATTTTAATGGGCCCAAATATTTCACTTGTCTTCTTGAAATCACCAGAAGTGATGTAATGCTACAAACTCTATTTCCTAGATTTATGTTCCCTGATGTCCACTCCCACCATGATTCCAACATATAGATTCTTGATCAATATCACACAATGGTTGTGCCCATAGTATATCAAAGATCAAAATGGTCGTCAACACAAGTTCATAATCCATCAGGATTTCAGTTCTACTACTACCGAATGTAATGTGTGTAAGTTCAACTTTAAAGCAACGGTATTAAATTGAACTTAATATCTCACTTGATTCCAATTCATTTAATAATGTCATTACATGAAGTCTACTACTTCAATGATTTGAGATTCATCATTCCCTAGGAAAAGAATCTCGTTCTTTCTATGGAGGTAATCCGAACACTATAGTTTAATTGAACAGAGTGACTAAATCTATTGCATGATTGTGAATATTGCTTTAAATTAATTCAAAGATACATATCTCCCTTTGCATAAGTCTTATGCAAATGTATCTTAGTTTATTAGAATCTATGAACCTTAATAACTAAAAAATTAAGCCAACATAAATGAACTCTTTATTTATTAATATTAAATCTATTTACATTAAATTGAGGAATGCAACTTGCTTTACTAGTCAACCTCTTCCTCCCCATGTGATAGGGAGATGTACGGCCAAAGGAGGGGAATTGGTA
Source organism: Ceratonia siliqua (assembly GCA_034509205.1). Classification (NCBI taxonomy): domain Eukaryota; kingdom Viridiplantae; phylum Streptophyta; class Magnoliopsida; order Fabales; family Fabaceae; genus Ceratonia; species Ceratonia siliqua. Next base: position 2,961,129 of record JASKGM010000013.1, on the reverse strand, counting down.
TTTGACATGGTCAAATATATTCCCTCATAATTATTTTAATTATCTAAGTGAATAAAAGTTAGAAATTAGTAGAGTTTTAATTTCTTAGGTAACCTACATTTACTAGAAAACTAACTATGTCAAAGGGATTTAATTAAATAAAACTCTTTTATTTAAATTTTTAATTCAAGCATGACGAATTAGAAAGCTACACATGTTTTATTTATTTGTTAAATAAAATATGTTATTATCAATGTTAATAATATGATTATTAATTGATAAATCATTAGATAATTTGATTATCTAATATTTCTCATTAGTAGGCATGTGAATCCCTAATGGTTAGGGATTGAGTTTTTGAATTACACTCAAAAGCTCTTACATGACCTAGGGTTAGCATACTATATATATCCAACCTCTCCCTCTTGTCGCCGTACAAGTGAATATTTAATAAAGAGAAAAAGTGAACTCATTGGTGTGCCACTATAGAGTTCTTCACACTATACTAAGAGGAATAAAGGGGAAGGCTTTTTAATTTACTTTGAAAGCTATCAATTATTTTCTTTCTTTTGTTTATTCCAATTATTAAGTCTATTCACTGTAGGTTCCATGAATTTGTTCCTCCCAAAGAATAGGCAGTTAGTGTGCTTGGTTGGGAAGCGAATTGTAAGATTAAAGTGACTACAAGAGGTATGTAGAATTCTTATCTATTTTACTTCTCTTATTACCCATGAGTTATTTGCCTATGTGTTTTGTTTCCACCTATTTACAAGCTTGAATGTTTTAAAAATTTTAAAACCCATGCTTGTACAGTAAACTCTTAGTATAAATAACTAGATCCAACAAAATAAGGTTTGGAAGAAAATCGGTCATTGCCATTAGAGGAGATTTAGGAGGATGAGAAGGACAAAGAAAAATTTCCTGCCATAAGCTTTCATGCTATGACTGGACAACACTATACATGTACATTGTGGTTTACTAGAATGATACTAGCCTACAATGTTCAAATCTTAATTGATGGTAGCTTAACCCATAGTTTTATTCAAGAGTGGCTAGTCAATCACTTGTGAATCTTGATCTTGCCTTCCAAGAATTTCTCAATATTGGCAGGGAATGAGGAGTCTGGCATGTACAGGATATTGCCCTCAACTCCTTGTCACAGTCTAGCATCATGCATTCTCAATAGATGTCCATGTGCTACCTATGCAAGGAGTTGATGGGGTTTTGCATGCTTTTAATGTTATTATTCATGATTTTAAGTGTTTATTGTAATATCATTTTATCCTTCATTTTATTCCCTACATAATCTATTTTTTCTCATTTTTGGCAATAAATAGGGGAGTTAGAAATCAACAAATAGTAACAGCTCCGGGGAGTAAAATTCAATAGAGAAAAATCAAAAAATACAACTCCTCTTTTCATAGAAAAATGCCATCGTAATTGGATGATTCATTCAACACATGACCTGGCTTACCAAAACGCAATGTTCAATGAAGACAAAATGCATAGGAGATCATTTAAAGTAGAATCAAACACAAGAATTAAGTAACATTATGTGAAAGTCTGATGATGTCTTCCTTAATGAACCTATTAGAAGCAAGGCATCCCAAGCACACTTCAGTACATCAGAGAGAAATGAAGGAGGTATGTGTTGGGTAACATCGTGTAACCAAAAGGGAACACATTTGGAGTTACCTAAATGAGGCTTACAGAGAACAGGCAGTTATTGTTGAATGATATTCTGGAGAGGAAGCCATGGCTACAGCAAGAGGAAGAGGAGATGTTTGTAAAGGAACTCTGGTGAAGAAAGGGATTGTGGTTTCGAAAGGAAGGCATCCCATTTATTTGTCCACTGAGGAGTTTTTCATCTGTTTCTTCTTTACTTTCTTCAAACTTTAGTTGTTATGTTTCATTTTAGATGTTGCTCTTGGATATTTTCTACTTGAGTTTAGTTATTATTGGTGGCTAAACTTTTATTCTAGGAATGAGTTTCTACTATGGATAGAGCTTGGTTATGTAAGAAAGTTTTTTGGATTACAACTTAATAAATTCATATTTAACGCTTGCAATTTATTGACCATGAGTTGCTTGTTTAAGACATTGAATGATTGAATGAAAGAGGAAGTTCAATGTTAGTTGGTGTATTTATTAAGCATAGACAACGCAATCACCAAAGTAGATAACTTACCTATGTAGCTGTTCTTAGGGTTATATAAATTGTAATCCATTGACATTAATTTTTGTGACCATGAAAGTAGGCATTGAGTTCATGTGAATAAAGTTTTTATACCTTGAAAAAGGATAGAATATATTTTAGGAAATCATGCCATTGTAATCAAATAACACCAGTAGCCTTTGCCATTTCCATACAAAACTCAATTTATGAACCCCATTCCTAGGATTATTTGTTCTAAATTTTCCTTACAACATTACTTAGTCGTAGCTCTCTTGGTTATTTGGTTGCCTAAATAATATAAGGAATTACATATTTTGGTAATTGAACTTTCCTCCTTGCTGATATGACACTTAACTGCTCTATACCACATTTTACGACCCATACACTTATGGGTATATCTGAGAGGTAACAAGTGGTTGGAATTGTTGGGACCTATGGTAATGAACTACAAGGCTTTCACAATGTCATTCAATTGGGAGGTTAGCATGTACAACTTAGAGGCAATTCTCTAATAACTCATACACCATAGATGTTATCATGTGCTTGTTGGGAACAGGTTATCCTTGAAGGCGAGGTATATTCCCTAATTTAATGTAAATACATTTTAATATTAATAAATAAAGAGTTCATTTATCTAAGCTTTATTTTCTAGCTATTAAGGTTCATAGATTCTAATAAATCAAGATATATTTGCGTAAGGCCTATGAAAAAAAGAGATATGTATCTTTTGGATGAATCTAAAATACTATTCACAGTCACTGAATAAAGTCGATCACTCTATTCAATAAACATTGTTGTATTCAAATTATCTCCATAGAAAGAATGAGATTATTTTCTAAGGGAATGAGAACTCTCAAATCATTGAAATAGTAGACTTCAGGTAATGACACTATTAAATGAGTTAGAATCAAGTGAACTTGAACTCACACACATTGCATTTGCTAGTAGTAGAACCGACATCTTGATGGATTATAGGCTCGTGTCCATGACCATTGTGATATTTGATATACTATTGGCATGACCATTATGTGATATTGGTCAACATTATGTTAGTTGGGATCATAGTGGAAGTGAACATCCTGGAACATAAATCCAAGAAATGGAGTTCGTAGCATTATATCACTTATGGTAATTTTAGGAAGATAAGTGACATATCTAGGCCAAGCGAAATGATAAATTAGCTACTCATCATTTCAAGATAATTTTAGAAAAGTTCTAAAAGATTATTTGGTAACTTATCAGATTAAACATAAGACCAGGGGACAAAATTGAGATAAGGAGTAAAATAGTAATTTTCCTTGTGTCAAAGGATGGCTACTGGGTTTCGCAAATAATAGGTTTGCAAATTGGACAAATCAATGTTCAACATTCACTTCTCATAATTTTTGGAATCATCAAGAGTGCAATCATGAGTCTTTGGTGAAATGACTTCATGATTAATAAAATTGGAGATTAAAATTCTTATGTGCAAACGGATTCCCCACCTAGATTTGGAGAATACAATCCATATTAAATTAGAATAAATTCAAGATGAAGTTAATTAATAGCATTTAAGCTAATGTCTTTATTAAGACAAGAGTTGTCTTAATTTAGACAAAATTATTTTAGGACAAAAGTTGTCATAAACATACTTGAAAAGGTGAAATACATTTTTGTCACTAAAGAGATAAAAAAAATTCTTATATTAATTGTCTAAATTAAACAAGTGTTATTTTATTTAGATAATGGAATTTGAAGACAAACCTAATTACCACAAGTGTTGTCTCAATTTAGACAACATTTATCTTAGTAATTATTTTTAGTTTAACTACTTTAAATTAATATTTGAATTGTTTACATTTTTAATTTGAAGAAGTTGATTAAAATAAAATTAAATCCTCATTTAATTAGGAATGTTGGCTATAGTATTTTATTAGGATAAAATTAATTGTATTTATTCATCTTAGTATTGTTGCAAAGTTTGAATTATTCAAACTTGTGAAACAACCTCCTCCTCATGTGATGGAGAGGTGTATGACCAAAGGAGGGAAATTGATTTTTGAAATACTTAAATATATTCCCTTCTAATTATCCTAATTATCTAAGTGAATAAAGGTTGGAAATTAAAAGAGTTTTAATTTCTTAGGTAACCTACATTCACTAGGAAACTAACTAATTCAAAAGGATTTAATTAAGTAAAATTCATTTATTGAAAATTTTAATTCAAGCATGACCAATTAGAAAGCCACACATGTTTTATTTAATAGTTACACATAATGTTATTATCAAAATTAATAATATGATTATTAATTGATAAATCATTAGATAATTTGATTATCTAATATTCTTCATTAATAGGATGTGAATTCATAATGGTTAGGGATTGAATTTTTCAATTACACTCAAATACTCTCACATTATCTAGGGTTAGTATACTATATATATACAACCTCGCCCTCTTGTAGCCATACAAGTGAATATTTTGATAAAGAGAAAAAGTGAATTCTTTGGTGTACCACTATAAAGTTATTCCCACCATACTAAGAGGAATAAAGGGAAAGGCTTTCTAATTTACCTTGAAAGCTATCAATTATTTTCTTTTATCTTTTGTTTATTCCAATCACTAAGACTATTCATTGTAGGTTCTGTGGATTTGTGCTTCCTAAATAATAGATGGTCAATACACCTGGTTGGGAAGAATATTACAAGATTAAATTGACTACAAGAGGTATGTGAAATTCTTATATATTTTACTTCTCTTTCTAGCCGTGAGTTATTTGCGTATGTGTTTTGTTTCTACCTGTTTGTAAGCTTTAATGTTGCAATATATTTCCCAACCAAGTGCACTAACTGCCTATTCTTTAGGAAACACCAATCTATAAAGCCTATGGTGTCTAGGTTTAGTGATTGGAAGAAAACAAAATATGAAAGGAAAAATAATTGATAGCTTTCAAATAAAATTAGAAAGCCTTCCCATTGTTCCTTGTAGTATAGCGTGAACAACAAAATCTTTAATACTCAATAAACTGAAGCCTTCCAATTGTAGCTTCTCTCTTTCCCTCAAACCTCACACTCACTAGGAAGTTTTCTCTCTATAGAATGCTTGGACGCCTAGGCTAGGAAAAGGGTTGATGATAATATATATATATATATAATCACCTAACGCTAGGTCACATGAGTGTATTCAAAAAACCAATCCCTAACAATTAAGGATTCCACATGCCTACCTTATGGAAAGTAGATAATCAAATGATCTATTTAATTTATCGATTAATAATTGTATTATTTGATTGATAAAGTCATATTTTATTTAACGCTTAAATAAAACATGTGAAACTTTGTAATTGGTCATGCTTGAATTAAAATTCAATCAATGAATTTCATTTAACTAAATCCATTTGACTTAGTTAGTTTTCTAGTGAATGGGGTTATCTAAGAAATTAAAACTCTTTTAATTTCCAACCTTTATTCACTTAGATAATTAGGAGGGAATACATTTGAACATTTTGAAGACCAATTCCCTTTTTTTTGGCCATGTACCTCTCCATCACATGTGGAGGAGGTTGTTTTATAAGTTTGAACAATTCAAAACTTTGAAACAATATTAATTGCATTAATTTTATTGTAATAAAATGCCATAACTGAAATTCCTAATTAAATGGGGACTGAATTTTATTTTAATCAACTTTTTTAAGTTAATTAATTTGAACATTTTAAAAATTAATTTAAAGTAGTCTAAAAAAACAATTATTTAAAATAAAGATTATCAAAATTGAGACAACACTTGTCTTAATTAAAATAAATATTTATTTTAAAATTCCGTTGTCTAATGAAAATAGCACTTGTTTAATTTAAACAACTAATGTAAGAATTACTTTTATCTCTTTCTTTACAAAAAATTTTCTCACATTTTCAAGCATGTTTAGGACAACATTTGTCCTAAAATAATTCTTTGTCTAAAATTAAGACACCTCTTGTGTTAATTAAGACATAAATGCTTTCAACTATCAATTAATTTTATCTTAAATTTATTCCAACTTAATGTGGATTGTATTCTCCAAAACTAGGTGGGAAATCCTTTTGGACATAGGAATTTCAAGCTACAATAAACTTGGGATTATTTTAATCTCATTAAGATAATCCAAGTTTATTAATCATGAAGTTATTTTACCAAAGATTCATGATTGCACTCTTGGTATTTCCTAAAATCATGAGAAGTCAATGTTAAACATTAATTTGTCCAATTTGTAAACATATTGTTTGTGAACCCTCGTAGAAATCCATTGGCACATGGTAAAATTTTCGTTTTACTCCTTATATCAATTTTGTCCCAAGTCTTAGATTTCATTCGATAAGTGACCAGATAATATATTAAAACTCTTCTAAAATTATCTAGAATGATGAGTAGCTAATTCATCATTTCCCTGGGCCTAAATATGTCACTTGTCTTCCTAAAATCACCAGAAGTTATGTATTGCTATGAACTCCATTTCTTGGATTTATTTTCCTTGATGTTCACTTCCATTATGATCCCAACATACAGAGTCTTAACTAATGTCACATAATGGTCATGCCCATAATATGTCAAAGATCACAATGGTCATGAACACGAGTGCATAATCCATCAGGATTTTGGTTCTGCCACTAACATATGCAATGTGTGTGAGTTCAAGTTCAAAGTAATGGTATTGACTTAAACTTAATATCTCACTTCATTCCAATTCATTTAATAGTGTCATTACCTGAAGTCAACCACTTTAATGATTTGAGATTCATCATTCCCTTTTTAGGAAATAATCTCATTCTTTCTATGGAGGTAATTAGGACACTACAGTCTTTATTGAATACAGTGACCAACTCTAGTCAGTGATTGTGAATAGTATTTTAGATTCACCCAAAGATACATATCTCCTTTTACATAACCCTTATGCAAATGCATCTTGGTTTAGTAGAATCTAGGAACCTTAATAGCTATAAAACAAAGCTTCCATAAATAAACTCTTTATTTATTAATATTAAAAATATATTTACATCAAATTGGGGAATACAACTTGATTTCTAGGGCAACCTATTCCCAACATCTATGGATACCCAAAGGCTCTTTAGTTCCCAAAGGAGTTTTCTCTAGGACCCAAAATGGTTTGGATACCTAAATTTGACTAAATTGATTACAGGTGTACCTGAGCTCAAGATAGAAAAAGGATAAATGGTATCTTGATAGAGGATGTTATAGGAGCATGATTGGCAATGCCATAAATTTCTACTTTATTGAGAGACAAGAAGGAGTAGTAACCTTCGATGACAACAAGAAGGGAAAATTATCGGCATTGGTAAAATCCATATAAACTCCTTCTCTGCAATTGATGATGTTTATCTTGCTGATAAAGGGAGCAAGGCTATCTTTGAAACATCAAAATGCACTATCTTTAACACCCATGATGATAAAATCCTATTTTTTGGGATTAGGCAAGAAAATGTATAAATAGTATTTTTAGAAGACATATCTTTAAAAACACTTAATTGTCTTGCTTCCACTATTGATGAAAATTAGTTGTGGCACAAAAGACTAAGTCATGCTAGAATACACCTAATTTCAAAATTATCAAAGAAAAGCCTAGTCATTGGTTAGCCAAAACTAACGTTGGAGAAAAATCACATTTGTGATGCTTGTAAAAAAGGAAAGAAAACTAAAACCTCCTTCAAAAGTAAATATCTTGTTTCTACAACCAAAACCCTTGATCTTCTTCATATGGATCAATTTAGTCCCACTAGAACTCAAAGCATGGGTGGAAAAAGATATGGATTAGTCTTAGTTGATGATTTCTCTAGATATACTTGGGTTTTCTTTCTTGCTCACAAGGATGACAGTTTCAACCTTATTGAAAAATTTTATATGTTTAAAATAAAAAGATTAATCTTATTAGACGCATTGAAAGTGATCACGGTAGAGAAGTTGAAAACAAATATTTTAAGAACTTCTGTGAAAAATTTGGCATTGATAACAAATTTTTTTGCTCTAAGAACTCCACAACAAAATAGAGTTGTGGAAAGAAATAATAGAACACTTCTTCATATGACAAGGACAATGTTGTGTGAGAATGGGCTTCCTCGCAAATTGTGGACTGAAGCCATGAACACATCTTGTCATATCTTGAACAGGTGCTCGGTGAGACCTATCTTAAAGAAAACTCTTATGAGCTATGGAAAGGAAGATAACCTAACATTAGCTTTTTTCGTACATTTGGATGCAAGTTATTTATTCTTAAGAATGATAAAAATAATATGGGTAAGTTTGATGAAAAAAAAGATGATGGAATATTCCTCGACTACTCTATGACAAGTAAAGCTTTTAGGATTTACAATAAAAGAACATTATCTGTAAATGAATCTATTCATGTTGTTTTTGATGAATCTAATGCAATTTTTATGAAGATGATGAAATTACAAAAGTGATAACCTTCAAATTAAATAACTTGAATCCAAGAGATGAAGATGAATCACAGGAAGAGCCCTCAAGAACGTTGAACAACCTTTAGAGCAAACTTAAGAAATTCTCAATGAAAGCAAAAGAGAGTAACCAATAGACCAACACAATAATGAGGAAAATCAAAATGAGTAAGGTGGACCTCTAAATAGGAATCCTTGAGAATGGAAAAAGACTCCATCAAATCCTTATAAGTTTATTATTAGAGATCCATCACACGAAGTCAAAACCAAAGCTTCTTATAGAACCATGAATTACAAGACCTTTATGTCTCAAATAGAACCTAAAAATGTAAAGGAAGAACTTGAAGATGAATCATGAATCTTAGCTATGCAAGAATAGCTAAATCAATTTGAAAGAAAAAAAGTTGCACTCTTGTTCCTGCACCCACTCATCAATCAATAATTGGTACTAAATGGGTATTCAAAAACAAATAGGATGAAGCAGGTAATGTGGTAAGAAACAAAGCAAGACTACTTGCTCAAGGGTATAATCGGCAAGAAGGTATTGACTATGATGAAACCTTTGCTCTTGTTGCTATACTAGAGTCCATTAGAATATTACTTGCTTTTTGCTTGCTACAAAGGTTTTAAATTATTTCAAATGGATGTTAAAAGTGCTTTTCTAAATGGACTTTTAAATGAAGAAGTTTATATCAAACAACCTCCAAGTTTTAAATAAGTTAATTTTCCAAATCACATTTATAAACTAACTAAGGCCCTTTATTGTCTAAAGCAAGCACCTAGGGCATGGTATGAAAGGTTAAGTACATTTCTACTAAAACATGACTTCACTAGAGGAACAATTGACACTACCTTATTCACAAAATGTACAAAGCATGACATATTAATTGTTCAAATATATGTAGATGATATTTTTTTGATTCAACTAATGAGCTACTTTTGAAGGAATTCTCTATCTTTATGAAAAATGATTTTGAAATTAGTGTGATGGGAGAAATGACATTCTTTCTCGGACTTCAAATAAAACAATCTCAAGAAGGAATCTTCATATGTCAATCAAAGTATAGTAAAGAAATATGACATGGATAAAAGCAAAACAAGCCAAAACTCCTATGGCAAGCTTTATCAAACTAGAAAAGGATGAAAGAGGTAAATTAGTTTATTAAAAGCTCTATCGAGGTATGATTGGCTCTCTTCTTTATCTAATAGCAAGTTACCTGATATTTCCTACAATATGTGCTTATGTGCTAGATTTCCAATTGATCCTAAGGAGTCCCATTTAAGTGCTGTTAAAAGAATTTTTAGATATCTTATTGGTACTCAAAACCTAGGACTCTAGCACCCTAGGAGTAATTTCTTTAATCTTTATGGATATTCTAATGTTGGTTTTGGAGGATATAGAATAGATAGAAAAGGTACTAATTAAATATGCTAATTCTTAGGACATTGCTTAATCTCTTGGCATAGCAAGAAACAAAATTACGTCACCCTCTCTACAGCTGAAGCAAAATATGTGGCAACTGGAAGCTGTTGTGCATGAATCCTTTGGATGAAACACCAATTAGAAGATTATGGTCTAAAATTTGAAAAAGTTCCAACCAAATGTGATAACACTGATGTTATCAATATCTCTCAAAATCCCATACAATATTCCAAGACTAAGCACATAGAAATTAGGCATCACTTTCTCAAATATCATTTTCAGAAAGGAGATATTCAGTTATAATTTGTTAGTACCAAAAATCAGTTAGCTGCCATCTTTACAAAACCCCTTAGTGAAGATACTAGAATGGAAAATCTTATGTAGCAAAAATGTCCAGTTGCTCAAAATTCTACTTAATCAATCCCTTGTTGTTGACATAGTTAAATCAAATAATAATTTCAAATATTGTCAACCGTCATTATTAGTTTTATCTTGAAAATTAGAACTGCCGCCAACTGTTATGTATTACATGTCAAGTCAAATTAAACGTAAGCAGAACATGCATTCAAGGCAAAAATAAGACCTTTTCAAAGTTGAATGGATTGAATTCTTTAAAATCAAGAATACGATATACCATATCATCACCAAAGAGTTCTATGCAAATATTAGGTTTAAAAAGGGAACTTTAAAAGTAACTTCACTTTTGAAGGGTAGGAAAATTACTGTCAATTGTGAGAAAAATTCAAAAATAATTAACTGTCCAAAAGTTGGAAAAAGAATGTATGCTAAACATAAGGAAATTGAATTTAGACGATATTCCCATGAAGAGGTTGTGGCTGAACTAACAAGTAATCAACATAATGTGGTAGATATTTTTGTACTTTATCCTAACTTATGAATTCTCTTGCATGCAATGACTCGTATAGTTGTCCCAAGAAAAGGGAAAGCTAATCAAGGGAATAAGTTGGATACTTTCTATATGAGGTGCATCATAAACGGGATGAGATTGAATTTACCATATAACGAGGCAAATCATATGGAAAATTGCTTAGGAAAGGACATTACAGGATTACCCAATGGAACAATCATAGTCCTGCTTCCTTAAGATTCCAAAGTGGATCTTAATAAACTAGGCTATGAAATTTATTCTCAAAAGGGAAACTATGACAAAAGATTACTAGGATATATGAGAATTAAGAATAAAGAAGATGGTAGCTGGGTAAAAATGGAAAGAGGATCATCTCGAAGCCTATAGGAAGAAAAGGAAGAAGTATATATCCCTATTGAATTCAAAGTCAAAAACATAGGCCATAAATCTGTGTTAGTTAAGGAAAAAGCCCTATTCAAGAAGGAACTAGCTAGAGGGAAAAAGATATAATACAATAAAAGATATCAAATGAAGAAGAAGTAAAGAATGGAAAAGGAAGAAAGGAAGGATGATGAAGAAGGATCTTCTGAGAACCCTGAAGAAACTGTAAAGAAGATCGCTGTAAAAGGGAAAAAGAAGAATGTGGTTACACTATTAGGAAATCTAGAAAGATTCATTTTCTCCAAAATAAAAGTCAGAGACCTCATCCTATGCTTGATTTGTCAGGTGATAGCAAGGAAAGTATGTCAAAAAAAGAAGATTCTAGTAGAAATATGGAATTCACTAATGTACTCAGTTTTACAAGTGACTCCTCAGACTCCTTCATAGCTGAATCTAAAAAAGAAGTAAGCTCTCCTAAATTTGATGAAGAAGAAAAAGGTTTGAGCTTAAAAATGTATCCTCTACCTAGGTCTCCAAAGTTAAAGAAGCAAGGGAAAATGTACTTGCTTCTACTCAAGAGGAAGAGGAATATAAAGAAGACGTCCCTTTTCATCAAGAAAGGGAAAGGGAATGAACCTTTAAAGGAATCTATAAAGATTTTGGACAAAGAACCAATCAAGGCAATCACTCTTCACCCTCATCCAAAAACCAAAACACTCGAACAATAGATATGCAGTTTAGATCAATGAGATAAAGCATAGCTTGCAAAAATTGTAATCTAATGGAAAGTTTCTTAAACACTCCAAGGCCCTCTAAGCTACCTATCTAGAGAAAAGGTTTTGGTTCCACCTTTTAGTAAACTGCTCTTAATGTACCCTATGTAAATAAATCAGCTCAAGATAAAGACTCAAAAGAAACCCAATATAATCTTGCCCCTACTATCACCACACCTCTCCCTGGTCCTTTCAATTCTGATTAAGCCTTATGTGGTCCTTATGGAACTATTATCTTTATGTGTGTTAAGTTTGTCTTATCTTGTGGCACCTTTTGTGACGCTCTAACATATAGCCTCCAAGTTTGTTACATGTTTTGTCTTATATACGGATCTTATTTTGAATTACGTGTGTGATAACTGCATAACTGAGTAATATAATTAACACTCCAAGCAGATATATAAATTGTGTTTTATGACATTTGAAACAGAATAATTGAGTTTTCTTTATTTTTTTCAAAATAGATGAATTGGAAGTAATCCAAGGAAAAGAAAGAGAAATTCTAAGTCTAAAAGTAAGAAAGCTCAGCGTTGCAACACAGAAGGATGAAGTTACAGCGTCAGAAAAATGTGAGGAGAACATGAAAACCAAGTCAGAGAGCATGGCATTGCGGCCCCCGTCAGAGCACGCCGCAGCACCCAAAGTCAGAGAACTCGGAGCCGCGGCGCCCATATTCTAGAACCGCGGCGCTACGGCTAAATGTTAGGATACTTGACTTCCAACACTTGAGCCACAGTGCTGTAACCTAGAGCTACGGCGCCAGGAGGGTTGAGTCATTTAAATAAGCTAAAAAAGAAATAAACAAGAGACTTTTTTTTCCCTGGACAGAGACGAACAGTGTGGGAGAGGGGTTTTGACAGAGGAATTTTGTGGCTGGAGAAGTAAAGAGACAGGAACAACGGCTCCATAGTTTTTCTTCTTTTCTCTTTATCATCTATATTATTATCAATTCTGATTTATTTCCCTCTTCTGAATATGTTGAGTATAACTCTAGTGATGGAGTAGTTTATATCTTGGATTGCAAATTGAACCCACATGTGATCTAGTTTTGATTGATTCTCAATAAAGTTGTGTTTTTATTCTCAATTACTT
>JASKGM010000013.1:2925317-2946441 GCA_034509205.1 Ceratonia siliqua | reverse complement strand
TCACATTCCATTCACATATTTGAAGAGTCAAAATCATTTTCTAATCATTAATTTGAACACCCCATAATATATTTTTTGAAGGCTCCCAAGTTCAAATTCAAAATAACTTTAGATTAAAAAAAACAGCAATCTTCCTACTTGGAAAAAAAACGAACCAGCAGCATAATAGAAGAAAAAAATAGCACCTTTCCTTATTTAAAAAAAAAACAACCATTTAAAAAACATCACCTTTCCTTATTTGATTAAAAAAAAAACCAGCAACAACCTTACTTTATATTAAAAAGACAGCAGACTCAGCGGCAACATATGCAGAAAAACAAAAAGCAACATGCTTCAAGAGATAACAAAAAAGTAGAGACTATAAAAAAAACAGCAGCAAGTCTTACGTGATAAAAAAAAGCAGAAATAAATAAAAAAACAGCAACGGCACTTAACCAACAGAAACAGCAACAATAAAAACATCAACAGCAATATAATTATCCCGAAACAGCAGCATAATTGCCCCAGAAACAGCAACAATAATTTCCCAAAAATAGCAGCAATAAAAAAATAGCAACAGCACTCAACCAACAGAAACAGCAACAATAAAAACAGCAACAGCAGAAAAAAAACATAAAACAGCAGCATAATTGCCCCAGAAACAGCAACATAAAAGGTAGCAGCAGTACTTAACCAACAAAACAGCAACAATAAAAAGAAACAGCAATAACCCCAAAACAGCAGCAATACGTTCATTTAAAATCAGTAGCAATCATACATATACATAAGAAAACCCAGCATGTAACAGACGGCAGCCATCACATTTAATTTCTAAGTAATTTATGGGCTTATCAAAACCACTATCCCTTAATTCTGAAATTACAATATCATTCCCAAACCATGATCCAAATTCAGAATTCATTATCCTAGATTTCTCACAAATAAAATAAAATAAAAGAGAAACCTCTTTGAATGAAAATCCTCCTTCTAACTGCAACCTCAAGTCTTTGCTTTCCTTTTTCTTCAACTCTTCCTTATTTTTCGCCTTCTCTGGAGCTCCTATGTTTTTTCTCCGATTTTAGCTTCTGGTTTTTTTTCTCTATTCCTTTTTTAACGGCCTTTATCCTCGTATTTATAGCAGTAAGGACCGAATGCAAAACCTTGCATTCTACACTCGCTCTATCTGAAATAAACCCCATCCTTATCTTCTGCATGTACCAGGCGTGAGCTGGAGATTGGGATGAGAGAAAGCCAGCCCCGAAAGTCCATGAAACCTGCCCGATGAAAAAGAGATCCTCTGGAGATCTTGATTATTAAATGAAACAGAGATATTTACATCCAGCCAGCAATTCCTATGATCAAGTTAGAGTATGAGCTGGCCAAAGGGATGAGCTGGAATGTTAGGTGAAAAATCCTGGAGCTTCCAGAAATCACAAGACGTGGACAACTTCTGAAACGACTGAGGTTGCTGAGGAGAACCATGAATGGCGAGGGGATAATACAGCCGGCTAAGGGAGGGCTTATCACATCCCGCAGAGACCACGACTAGGAAATCAGAGGAGCGGCTTAGCTGGGTTAGGTTTTTTTTATGTAAGCACTGGGATAAGTCTGTGGCTAATGTATATTGGAGCTAAGTTAATTTGGTAGACTATGACTCTAACAGCTGGGACGTATAGGAGAAGCTGAAAACCCCCCATATACTCATATATTTTTACTATTATTACTTTATCATTACTATTTATATTTTTTCTTTCAAATTTTGCATCCTCATTATTACCATTTCATATTTTGTAATTTTCAAACATTACCAGTTTTCCTTGTTTTTTTTATATTTTTTTAATTTTGTTATTTTTCAAAAGTTTTAAAAATTATCCAGACAAAACCAGTGTTTACAGCAATCTCAATCTTGTTGTAGAACAATGTAAGTTCTAAAATATCAGTATCAAGACTTTTGACTTTTTATTATGCTCATTCATTGCCTGCTCCTTCTCAGTAGTCTTCTTAATCTGCTCATAGAGGTCATTTCCCTTCAAGTTAGAGTCATAAGAGTTCCCAAATGGGACATTTCCAATTTTTGTCCTGATTCCATCACAAAACTCTTTATATCTTCAATACCATTGGTATCACTTTCTTAGCCTTTCCTGGCTGATCATTCTGATATCCCTTTAAATATGGCTCAAATCTTTCTATAGGGATGAGAGAATTCTCTTAACACATGACAAACAGCATCTTCGAAGCACCTGAACTTCTCAACTTAGAAAATTTCTAGTTTTACTATATGAGGAATAGAATACCTCCTATTTTGGAAGTTCTTGCTCAAATGGGACTTTTAATTCTTCATGCTCCTTGCTGGAGCCTTATGCTTCTTCATCATGTGATTCCCTTTCTCATATAGATTTAAAGATTTATAGATGGTAGACATGGTGTTCGAAAAAGATTAAGAGTTATAGAAGACTTTTAAGGGTAAAAAAAAAAATATTTAAGGCATCAAAATCATTATACTCATGATATGTAAATGGTCAAGCATGCATCAACTGATATATGTAACACTTTGATTATGATAAGTAATCAAGCAGATATGGTAAACAATTAAGTTCAAAATATGACTGAATTTGAGAACGATCAAGCATAAAATATGATTGTTAAGAACAATATTTTAAATTAATCCTGGACACCAGTATACAAAAAACATAATGTCCTATTTTTCTCTATATGAGGTAAAGGAGAGATTCAACTATACCTTTATGACATTTTTCATTTACCAACTTACCATATTCATCTTTTTCTAGCTTCATGAAGGAGCACATAACTGTACCAATTGCTTTGGCACTGTCCATTTGAAACTTTTCAGTAACTCCAACATGTAGCTTGATTGATGAAGATACCTTCTCTTGATTCTTTGACTTGAATTCCAAAGTAGAAAGTAATTTTTCCCAACATGATCATTTCAAATTTACTCTTCATCAAACCATAAAATTGCTTGTATAGATTTTCATTAGTATATCCAAATATAATATCATCCATATAAAATATGAGCAATTAAGATGTCATGTTCGATGGTTTTGATAAACAAAGTATTGTTAACCTTATCTTGTGCAAAATCATTGATGTTGTTTTACCTACTCTAGCAAGTATACTAGGTCTTAACTAAGTAATAGAGAGGAGTAGAGACCATTCCCACGAGGATTGTGTAATGACTACCAAACTTATTCTAACTTTAATCGTATTTGATCAATGGAAATTTAATGGCAATTTGAAGATAACAATTTGAACTTAAAAGAAAGTAAACAATTAAAACATTGAACAGAATTTGGGTTGAAATTTATGGAGATGGACAAGGCACATGGTACTACACCTTCACCAATGCACAATTGATTTGCTTAGTTTGCTTTTCAATGACTTGGTTTATCTAATGTTGCCAACTAGTTTTCTAAGTTACCTACATTCTTTCTCCAAGTTATGCAAGACTACCTTAATCACACTTAATCTACCTCATCTCTCGATGAAATTAACATGTGATTAAGAATAAAACTAACATGAGTTGCATGAATCATGTAAGTGGATCTCTCACTGCATACATGATTCCATGTTTTATTTTAGAGAAGCAACACTCATAAATACCTCATCTCTCATATCATCATGAATCTTAAGATCAACTATATGATGGCCAAACACATAAAAGCATGATTTCTTGTTCATTAGTGTTTTGTGATCAGTCATATATTCTTTGTTTTTGCTATTTTGGTTAATGTTAATTTTTTTTTTGTAAAGTATAAGTCTTTCTTTTTGTTTATAATATTTATTTCATTATTTTTCTGTTATTTATTCATTTCATTTTATAATTTTTGCCCTATATTTTTACTGTAAATATTTATCTATTTCTTTTGTGGTTTATCTTATCATATTTTCATCATTTATTTGTTTTTGTTATTTTATTTTGTTTTATTTTAGCTCCCATTACTTCGTATTTTGCATATGTCTTTTAGAATATAATTTGTAAATTTATGGGTCCAATGCCCAAAGTCTTTCTCTCTAAATCACAAGATTCAATATCAGGTTTTAAGGGTCCAATTAGTTTTAATGGGTTTCAAGTACTCATTCAACCAATTAATTAAAATAGGTTTCAATGGCTCATTCAACTTGTTTTTTAATGGGTCTCAAAGATTTATTCAAACTACTTTTCAAATGGGGTCCCAAAGGGCCATATGAATTTTTGGGCTTCCAAAGGCCCAATACTCACTTAAATCATTTTTTACAAAAGGTTTCAAAGGCCCAATGCTCTCTTAGATTATATTTTAGGAAATTTCAAAGGCCCAATTTTATTTTTCTCAAAAAGGATCTTAAAGGTTTAATAAATCGTTTTTTGAAAGTTTATAAATGCAAGCAATCAATAAAGAGTTTCAAAGGCTCATTAAAACAACAATAGTTTTTGGATGATATTCAATAGGCATTAAGTGGAGGCCATTCTCCCCTAATGACTTAATCCTCATAAGCTTTAAGTGAAAATCCATCTTCTCCAAAGTCCTAGCTTCCATAGGCGTTAAGTGGAGATCCATTCTCCTATAAAGTTCCTTATTTCGTAGGCTTTTAGTAGAGGTTCATCCCCTTGACGTCCTAACTCTTTTTTTTGGACTTCAAGTGAAAGTTTATTTTCCTCTAAAGTCCTAATATTCATATAGATCTTATATCTCACCTAATCCATTTATCAAAATATTTCCAAACTATATTAACCTTAATCCTTTTTTGGATATATAGGCACTTACATAGTAAGACATGTATAGTCCTTTCATCTCTTATTTTTTCATCGCTTTTTTAACAAAAAAGGGTAATTAAAATACATTAAATTTTTAAGTACAAACAATCTAGGATAATCATCCTTAGGGATAGACGTTGTGTGGTACCTAACACCTTCCTCATACGTAATTAGACACCCGGACCTTTTTTCTTATCCCAAAAGCTAGTTTTCTTCTAGTTTTTTTGAAGAATTCTAATTATCCTTCTAATTAATTGGAAGCGACTCCATTTTTTCTCTGCGTTTTTCCTTACGTGTCCAAAGTTATAAAATGATGACTTTTTCACCGGCTGTCACAACGTTGTGATACTCCTTTTTCTAAGACGTAAAAAAGAAAAGTTGATTGAAAGATTCACACACTTCGAAGTATAAAAGATTAGACTGCGTATAAGAGAACTTTAAAGTCATATGCTCAAAGATAAAGTTCACCAAACAATGTTTAAAGTTGAAGCAAAGGATTGAACTTAATGTTAAAACCACTTTGAGCAACTAGATCATAAAACTATAAGCAAGTGAAAATAAATGAAAAATGAGAGTATGGGAGAATCACACCAAGATGTATAGTGGTTCAAAAAAAGAAAATGTTGGATCTTATGCCCACTCCCCAAGCACAAAGCAATCTCTCAACCGTTAGATTTTTTCACCCAAGAACCTAGCAAAACTCTAACATAGGCTCAAGCAATCTCAACTTTTTACAACCTCACAGGTTAGCCTCTCAAACACTAAATTTTCCACAGGCAAACCTAGCAAACCTCACACAATTGATTTTGGATGATTACAAGTAAGTTCAAAACCCCCTCGAGATAATCAAATAGGTAAGGCTCAATGGAGATATGTTTTCCTACAAGTTCAAGCACAATAGATATGTTTTCATTTTCACAACTTTTATGATTATATCTCTTCAGTTCCATTCAGCTTCTTCAAATGAGTATATTTATACTCGTGAATGTAGTAATTATTCTTCACTAGCCGTTGAATTTATGATTGTACTACAGCAAGCTTCTCAGCTAAGTGTAGCTTTGATTTTACAACTCATATGGCTTTAGGGTTGTTTGATGTAGAGTTGATTTCTTCTTTGATTTTGAGTCCTCCATTTTGAAGCTATGTATGTTGCTTTTGGTTATGCTACAGAACTTATCTTTTGAGTCTTTAAACTGCACAAGCAAGCTTTTAAATTTGCAAATAAAAGTATTTTCAACATTTTGAATAAAAAATAATATCCCATTTTGACTTTTCAAAAATGCTTCTAGAATATTCTTTTGCAAACAGAGCCAGATCTTTTCTTTATATCTAATACTTTGTTTTAGACAAGTTTTATAATTTGAAATGGCTACCGTGCTCTAATAAAAAATATGATTATTTTATTATATTACTCTGCTTACTTATTTCTTACATTTTGTTTACTTGTTCTTTTAGAAAAAATATTTCTTCCTCCTCTAAGAGATATCTTAATTCCACGACCCTCCTCTCTATTATAAAAATATACATGGACCTTCATTGAAAGTTAAAAATAAACAAAAAAATATTATTTCCTCTCTTGAGAGACGCTTTAATTACACGATCCTCTCTTTTATTTTAAAAATATACATTTAGTTCCACTTAACTTAACTCTATTAGAAATATTCCACCAAGATTCTTTTTTTCAAAAATTAACAAATTAAAATTACAAACTGTATTGACAAAATTACCCTCCACATAAGTAGCTTCTGAAACCGTAAACATTCAACTCATTCTTTCTCTTCCTTCACTAAACCCTTTCTTCTTCCTTAGCCACCTTCTTAATTCTTTCATGCGAAAATTAGTCTTTGAGAATCAATTGTTTATTGAAGGAATTACCGGGACGAATATGGACATGAATCATAGCTCCTTCTTAGAGATCTTCTCCGGGCACAAACCATGCAAATCTCAAGTGTCAATCATAGCTTCTTTGAATGTCTCTATTTAAGTCATTTCGTTCTCCGGAGCTTTCAATGGCATTGTCTTTTCTATTTCATAGCAATCATGACTTCTGAACCAATTCGAAAGATCTAAGAGACTGGAATGTAAATAGAAAACATCGCTTGGGAAAGGCCTATGAGGGCAACAATAATTTCATACCCAGTAGTTCTTCAATGAATTGCCTTTACCTAATTATGAACTAGTATTTTTCATGTGTATTGTGACATTCATGGGTTATCTCTTGCATTATCCACCTGTGCTTCATGCTCGGGATATTAGTTGTCAATGGCTTTTGCCAGCTGTATGTCATAAGTCAAAGGTAAAAGTTCAAAGTTCAAAGTTCAAAGTCCTCCACCCAAATTATTATTCATATGGATTCCCTATTCGAGATAGCAAGGCCAGGAAATTTGAAGTTTTTAGAATGCTTGTTCTTAGAATTTCAAAATAGAAAAAAAAAAATTCAGGTGATTATTAGATCTACACAAAACGGATAAAAGCATGAAAGTAAAAGAAAAAAGAGTGAGATATATAGGAGAGTAAAAATCAAGGGTTGTCACAAGCTTCTCTTCCTCCTTCAATGTAGCAGCTCTCTGTTTTCAAAAATGAGAAAGAGCAAAATATATAATGAAGATTTGAGTATTCTTTTGATATTAAACAAAAAAAATTTTTTTGATTAAAAGATAATATTCAACTTAACATTAATTTTATATTTGATTTTAGTTATAACGTAATTTTTATTTACAGGGGATATCAGTGTATATTTTTATAATCGAGAGAGGATAATGTAATTAAAATATTTCTTAAGAGAGTAGAGAGTAGAGAGTATTTTACTTTAAAAAAATATTATAAATTAATTAAATTCTGAATTTAACTTTAGTTAAATAATTTATATGTCTAAAATATTCTTTGAGAACCTTTAAACTTGTCTATTATTGATTATAAAAAAGTTTTAAAAAAATATTAAATGTGTCTATATTTCTTGTTATATATTAATATTACTAGGAGGGAATAAATAAATAAATAATTCGAGTTTCATTAGTGTTTTGGTTGCTTTTTTATAAATGGTATTTTAGGCATATAAATTGTCTAATTAAGGTTAAATTTAAAATTATGTTTATTGTAGTATATTTTATGAAGATTTATCTATATTTTCATAATAAAATAAAAAATTGTGTAATTAATATATCTTAAAAAAAAGAGAATAATTTACTCTTGTTTTTATATACAAAAAATTAAAAGATAAAAGTAATTTAAACTAAGTAAAATCTGAATCCAAGATCCTCCACTTCAATGATATGCATCTACCCTTGGTTACGTATGCCTTTTTCAAAATTAAAATCAATATACTCATTTAACCAATTTTATTTGGCAGGCCCTAACTTTATTTACTTTTTAATTAAAATTAACCCAACACAAAAAAATATTTTTTATCCCAAAGTACGGGGAACTATCCCCTTTTAGGGTATATAGGTCCTAAGATTTTAGCATAGGTCAAGTATAAATATCGTACCATTTAATTTGCGTGATTGCATAGAATCATCTTTATTTATTATTTCTTTATTCCCGCAATTGTAGTTGATAGGGTAACATAGATATAATCTAGCCATTTGTTTGTTTGTTTGCATAATTAGTTAAGGTAATTATTTTTAAATACAAATGTTGTAAAATGCCTAATACTTTTTTACTCTCAAATTTGCATTCTGGTTATAAGATCATTGTTTTATTTTCAAATTGATAAAGGGGTTTTCCTAATTTTTTTTCTTTTAAAATAAAAATAATTTTAGGTGATCACTCCATTTAAATTTAAATTTTGATTTTCGAAATTTGAAAATGTATTAAAAAATGGGTTGTGACAATCCCCATTTGAGACTGTGACTTTCACTTTTGGTGTTTTTTTTTTATATATAGTGAAGGTCACAAATTTTTGTTTGGTTATTTTTTGTGTCGTGCTTCTTCTAATCTTTTGAAAGCCATAGACATCAGCTTTTGAGAAGCATCATAATTCATAGGGATGCTTTTCCAAAGCTCGATAAAAATTTAAAATATCTAAAAAGACTTTATACTTATTACATTGTTATTAGATTTTTTTTTGTACTAGTCACTTATATATATCTTTTTTTTTCATAATATATTCTTATCGACCAACAAAAAATTTAATTAATTTTTTCATTAATATACAAGTATAAAAATATTATCTGTATCAAATAATTATCGCTAATGAATAATAAGATTTTCTCTAATTTTTTAGTGGTGCAAAATAAAGTTCATTTAAATATAAAATATAATGTCTATTCTTATCATTTTATATGTTCAGAATAACTTAAATTATTACTAAACACCTCATCAATTAATTATGCTCTTAAAAGCACCTTTTGTGATTGTTATCTTTTTGAATTCGGATTCAAGTTATTTTTATAGGTAATATTTTAATTGTAACTATTTATTTATTTTTAAATTATTATAATTTATTTGATAAAATATATATATTTTATAAAATTTTTTATTTTAATTATCCAAAAATTAATAAACACCACAATAGACTAAAATGACAAAAAATTATCATAATTTAACACAATATTCTATGTGTCAATATTAGGATCTTGCTGACAAGTTTTTTTCTTTTTTGTGGCACCATTTATTTGATGATATGGTTAATCAGCAAAACGAATCGTTTGGTAATAATATTTGGGACAATTCTATGCTAGTGCCTCAAATTGGCCCAGTAAGATACAGCCTATTTGGTTATGTTTTTAAAAATTATTTTTTTGTTAAACGAGAATAAAAAAATTCATTTGGATAACTATTTTCATCAGTTGTTTTTAAAAACTGTTTTCGAAAACAATAACTAAAAAAAAAATTTATGTTTTGCCTTATTTTTGTCATATATTTTCTAAAAAATACGAAAAATAACTGATAAAAAATATTTTTACCTAAACAAGTTTTTTGTTTTTTTGTTCTATAAAAATATTTTTTAGAGTTATTTTTAAAAACTATTTAAAAAAATAATAAAACAAAAATCGTTCCAAATAACCCCATATAATATTTTTTGTTCTTATTTTATTATTATTAATTAATTATTTTTTTGAATTTTTTTTAAAAACTTTTTACTTATAAAAAAGTAAATTTAAAAAAAATAATAAATGAATAGTATAAAAAGTGTAAAAAAATTAAAAATTTAAACAAATTTAAAAAAATATGATATAAAAAAACAAAAATTGAGAACAAAAAATATTTTGTTACTGTCCAAAATGAGGGTAGCCTAGCATGACCTTAATATTTGAGCCCTAATTTCATAGCTCTTTATCTTAGGAATTGTGGGGAGTAGGGATGGAAGTAGGCCAGGTCAGGCTAGGCCATGGCTAAAATAGGCCAGGCCTGCATGGCAAAGTCATGGCCTGAGCCTGGCCTATTAGCCTACTGTAGGTCAAAAAATAGGCCTGGCCTGGTCTGTTTACAAAATCATTCAAGTCCGGTCTAGCCTGTTGGCTTATTTAGGCCTGTTAAGAAAGAGGCCAAAAATAGGCCGAGGCCTACAAGGCCAAAAATAGACCTTTTGAAAAATGAGAATGAGGTGGAAAATTGTGAATTTTAGGGTTATAGGTATTTTAGATTAAAAAAATTATTTTAAATATATAAAATTAAAAGATATAAAAATATTATATTTTATATATATATATATATATATTATTATAAAAATGATATAGGCCAGCTTGTAGGCCTATAGGTCAGGCCTTTGATATAAGAGTCTGGCCTATTTAACTAAATAGACTTATAAAAAGACTTTGGCTTGACTTAAATTACTAAATAAGTCAGGTCATGACAGGCCTATAGTGGGTCAGACTGAAGGCCCCTGATAGGCCGCCTGACCTACTCTCACCCCTAGTGGGGAGCTTTAGCTCTAAAGTCTAAATCTCCATGTTTGATGAAATTGTGGGTGGTAGAGATATTGGAGTTAAACGTTGATGCTCAATATAATGCTGCTAATGATGATTCCTTTGAGGATCACTTCTCCCACCAATTTTACCCCTAATCCCTAGCTCCCAGTGTCCAGAGCGACTCTCCAGTCTCGTCTCTCATTTTAAAGTTGGTGATGACATGCTGTTGAAATGGGGAGTGCCATTTGCTGTTAGGAAGGTACTTCACCTTTGGGAGGTTTATTGTGAGGTTTGTCAGGGTTTGTGTATCGAAGTCTGAAAATTGGAGGCTAATGGTATTATTTGCTGCATTGCACAAGAAGTTTAGAATGGTATTATCAGAAAACTGGATATGTGTACATTTGTTTTTCCCTTGAGAGCTTGAGCTTCTTGACATTTTACTACTCTTTTCTGGTTTAAGTATTCATGAAGAGTCGTCGAACTGAAGATCGATGAATGTTCACATTTCCAGATTCCAGATTTTGAGTTGTCTGTATCTAAATAATTTCTTGTGTTAATTTTTTTAGTTGCTGTTTTTTCAACCAGTTGTCCGGTGTGAAATTTGTTGCTTCTTAAATTGGTTTAACGCATGACTATGGAATACTTTTTTAATTTATATTTCTTCTTTAGATGTGTTGCAAGTGGTTCTGAAAAGATTACAATGCATATTTTAGAAAAGCTAATTTAAGAATCAGTCGGGGGTTCTCCAGCCTGCCGTACCCCATTTACGGACAGGTTAAGATGGGCATGCTTTAATAGTTTTAGACAAAACTATTCGATAGAAGGAGATAACAAGGAGATAATAATGGCAAAATTTTTGAATCATTGTTGTAAACAAATTTTTTAAGGACTAAACACATGTAGTGTATATCTTTCTAGGACCAAGGCAAAACTAAATAGAAGGGGATAACAACAGCAAAATTTATGAAAAAAGTATCTTACCATTGCAAACAAAATTTTAAAGATTGAACAAATGTAACGTAGATGTTTCGCTCAGTAATTAATTCACTCTTTTTTTTTTATAGTACTTACAGTACAACAGCTTTTAAGAAGGCATATCATTTTCAAACAAATTCTTATATAGGGTTTTGTCTGCACTTTCCAAAATGAAGGGCCATGTAAACTTTTTAATTGGATTAATTTTATTTAAATGTTTTTGATGTGTTGTATTTTATAATGGTGTCATAAAATTTTGCTTCTCTCTCATAGAACTTAATGGAGACACGGGGGAGTGATCCTCTCCAATTTTTTTTTTTCAATTTTTTTATTTAAATAATTTTTAAATAAATAATTTACCCTTCCAACCAATTTACAATATAAATTTTTTAAAGAATAATTTATTATGTAATTTTTTTATAATATATCAATAGTTAAAAATAAATATATAAAAAATATATAAATAATATACATTTATAAATAATATTTTTGTGTCTTGTCTCTCCAATTTTTTTTATTTTTTTCATATTCTTTCTTCAACTTTCTCTTCTTTCATATTTTATTATAAATATTTTATTTTCAAATTCACAACACATATATTTGGCTTTCTCCAGATTTTTCAACTCTTCATTTTAAAATATACAATTTATATGTTATATACTTATTTTTTTTATTTTTAAATGTAACTAATTTTCTATCAAAGATAAAAAATTTTATTGTTATTGTTGAGCTTGTAGAATCATCTTATTATTTTTGTTTACCAATATTTATCCATTTTTATGATATTAGTAAGGTCAAAAAAGACTAACAAAAAATAACATGATATATCTTAACCATTAATATATAAAACTTAATCAGTAAAAAAAAATTTATATGCGTTATTACTCTCATATATCTTAAATAATTTTAGAACAATATTTTATAATAACATTAAAAAAATGAAATCTCATTTATTATTATATTAAAATATAAAAGAAATTAAAATCTCATACATTATGCATTTAGAATACCATGCCTACCTGACTAAAACTTTTTTTTTTCCTTTTAAAATTTCTTACATGAATAATTTATAAATTTTGCAGCTCTTTGGTCTAATTAAAAAAAGTGTAAATTTGATTGAGCTTTAATTGCATATGTGAATGTTCAATTATAGAATCAAGGTGAATAGAATAAGATAATTCTTTGGATAATTGGTCTTTTTGAAAAATAATTTTTTTAATATTAAATAAATTTTAAAATTTTCAATTTTAATTTATTATTCAACCATTTAAAGTGGAGAAGATTCTTAAAAGCGTATCTTATAAATAATTTTGACAGAAATTAAGTCTAATCAGTCCAATTGAGTCAATTCCAATAAGTCTAGATCCCTACTTAGGGGTATTAAAAAAAATTAATAAACGCAATTACTCTTTTTACGAAATGCATGAATAAATGAAAATATCAAACCCAACGACGTCGTTTTATGCCAAACCCAACAAACTCCCTAGGACGCACCGGCTCACTCCCTAGTTTTCCCCCTGCCTCAGCCTTGCCCAGTTTCCAGTCCGGTTGGGTCGCTTGAAGCTTGAAATTCTATGCATGTGGTATAGGTGGCAAAGCATTTTGAACTCTAGCTTCCTTTAATAGTGGAGGTATGCTATCGCTGAGCACCCATGTTCATGTTATTTTTTATAATTGCTGTATGCACTACTGCGCAACTCTGCTTCTGAGATGGGTTGTTATTTTTTTCCTTTTTCTTTTTCTTTGTCAAGCCAAACAGATTGAGATAATAGCTAACTTTGACAGATAACTCTTTCTTAATTACAAATGATCAGGTCTCTAGCTAATTTCGTCGTGCATACGCATATTATTTAATGGAGGATGCATTTAGAATTCAATCGCCTGAAGGTTTCTCTAAAAACTTTAATTAATGCAAAATGAATTGTTACCTGAAGTAGGGAGACTTTCAAAGTAGAAGAGTTAACCAGTAAAAAAAAAAGGCTATATTCTAGGCCATAATTAGCTTTAGTAATTAGGCTTTTCTTATGAGGCAAAGCCCAATTCAGAATAGAATTGCATTATTCTCATAATCATCAAACACTGACCGGTTTCCCTCTTTTTGCTTGTATTTTGTTTTAGTTTTCTCCTAATATTGTATTATACTGTTCTATTCGGTGTTGCTTTGAATTACTCAAAACCAAACTATTTTAATTTTTACAACTAAAAATGGGTCTAACAGAAAATAAATAATTGGTCTAAGAGAAAAGGAAGAGTGCTTCTAGCACTGAGAATTGCGTTTATAGGTTTCAGAGTTTTTAAGCTATAGGAAAGATTGATTTGTCTTTACTGATTGGAGTTTAGGACCTTAATGCAGTAAACATGTATACCCACCCGTCGTTATGATATTTATCATCTCATAGGATACTTATAATATTAAATTTTCTTAAACAAATTTATCTTCCATTTTACACATGATGTTCTGGTTTTTAAGATTTCTGTAGTTTGTTGCTTTTGACATTCCATAGAACTTTGTAATATTTACATGCATTTGATATATGCTTTACCATCAAGCAATTTACTAAGTAAATTTATTTTATAATATAAAGTTTGGATATGTCATCACCCATGTGAATGGAGAAGCTTCACCTTCCTCAGCTCAAACACATCATCTCTGACCAACGAAAATATGTGGTTGAACTGGATAGCAATGATACACGCCCAAATGAATAGGCGTGGCTTCTAAGCCAATTCAGGACAAACTGGATAGCATATTGGTTCGCTCTGCGTTCTCTACAATGACATGAAAACATTGAGAAGGTTTGAGAGATTCTGTGAGAGTTCTGGCATCCATTTTTGGCAATTATCAGTTATTGCTGAGGTTAAACCAGAGCCCTTAAAGGTGAAAGAAGTTGTTCAAGTTAATGCAGATGTTGCCCGTGTTTCAAATTTGCATTATCTTTTGCAGTTATGTGCAAAAACAAGATCATCCATGGAAGGGAGGGCATGCCATGCTCAGACTATTTGTGTTGGCTTGGAAATGGACATATTAACATCAAATATGCTCATTAACATGTACTCTAAATGCAGTTTACTTGACAATGCTCGCAAAAAGTTCAATGAAATGCCAGAGAAAAGCCTAGTTTCATGGAACACAATGATTGGATCTCTTACCCAGAATGGGGAGGAGAAGGATGCTCTCACACTTTTCATTAAAATGCAAAGAGATGGAACCTCATGTAATGAGTTTAGCATTTCCAGTGTTCTATGTGCTTGCGCCATGAAGTGTGCTGTACTTGAGTGCATGCAGTTGCATGCTTTTGCAATTAAGGCTTCTATAGATTCAAATGTTTTTGTTGGAACTGCTTTACTTGATGTTTATGCTAAGTGCTCTTCAATAAAAGATGCAAGTCAGGTATTTGAGAGTATGCCGGAAAGAAGTTCTGTTACATGGAGTTCAATGGTAGCAGGATATGTGCAAAATGGGCTTCATGAGGAGGCCTTGCTGCTGTTTCACAAAGCTCAATTAATGGGTTTGGAGCCAGATCAGTTTACAATTTCATCTGCTATTTGTGCTTGTGCAGGTCTGGCAACATTGATTGAAGGGAAGCAGGTGCATGCTATGTCATGTAAATCAGGATTTGATTTGAACATATATGTTGTTTCCTCCCTTATAGACATGTATGCCAAATGTGGCTTCATAAAAGAAGCTTACTTTGTGTTTCAAGGTGTGGAGAAGAGAAGCATTGTTTTATGGAATGCAATGATATCTGGCTTTGCTAGACATGCTTGTGCACTAGAAGCAATGATCTTATTTGAGAAAATGCAGCAGATAGGCTTCTTTCCTGATGATGTAACATATGTATCTGTTTTAAATTCGTGTAGTCATATGGGTTTGCATGAAGAAGGAGAGAAGTATTTTAACCTTATGGTAAGACACAACTATTTTTCACCCAATGTCCGTCACTATTCATGCATGGTTGATATTCTAGGCCGAGCTGGGCTGGTTCACAAGGCTTATCATTTGATAGAGAGAATGCCATTTAATGCAACTACTTCTATGTGGGGTTCACTTTTGGCTTCTTGTAGAAAATGTGGCAATATTGAGCTTGCTGAGGTTGCAGCCAAGCACCTATTTGAAATGGAACCTAACAATGCAGGGAACCACATCTTGCTATCAAACATATATGCAACAAACAAAAAGTGGGAGGAAGTTGCAAGAGCAAGGAAGCTTCTCAAAGAGAGTGATTTGAAGAAGCAGCGGGGTACGAGTTGGATTGAAATTAAGAATAAGGTCCATTTATTCACAGTTGGTGAGAGAAACCACCCACAGATTTGTGGGATTTATGCAAAGTTGGATAATTTGGTAGAAGAGTTAAAGAAGGTGGGTTATAAAGTTGAAATTGATCAGGACCTTCATGATTTGGACGAGAGCCGAAAACAGGTGCTTTTGAGGCACCACAGTGAGAAGCTTGCTCTTACCTTTGGATTGATGTGTTTGCCTCGTGATATACCAATAAGGATTATGAAAAACCTCAGAATCTGTGCTGATTGCCACACTTTTATGAAACTTGTGTCGAAGTTTACAAGTAGGGAGATCATTGTTCGAGATACAAACCGTTTTCACCATTTAAATGATGGCTTCTGTTCTTGTGGGGATTTTTGGTGAACTTTTCATATATTTCCTTTCTATATACTACCACCAACTTTGGCTTCTCCCTCCTTTTACCATATTTAAGCCATTGTTATTGAAAGGCTTGGTGATTTAACTATGACTTCAATAACCATCAATCATTGGTTCTATACAACTTTGGAACTTTTCTATTGCAAATAATTGAGATTTAAGTTGGCTATCAAGTAAAATGGAACAAGTAACCATTGGAAAATCAAGGAGGGGAACTAAATTCCAATGTTCAAGGTGAAGTTACTCGGCATCATGTAGCCTCCAGAAATTCCACATATTGGATAGTCTATGGTCACAAAGATTTCAAATCTAAATATGTTATACTTAAATTTATCAAGTCTGAATGTCTTTTGTAAGGGAATTATATTCAGATGTCTCCCGGTTGCAGTTAAACAAAAGTAATGGTTGAGAGGCTGTTTTATGAAGAGAAGTAATGCTTGTGAATCCATGCTGGAGAGACCGGTTGTAGCAGATTTCTTGTGGGCAGGGCAGTCCAAACCACTTTAGTCTGGGATTATTTGGATGCTATTCTTGCACAGCGTCTATGGTTGGAGTAAGTGATATAAAAGTTGAATATTTTATTAACCTATTATTCCGCAAAACCCATAATGTCAATTATTATACATACACTTCAATCACTGCATCATAAGTTTTTACTGTTAGCTTTTTTTTTGGCCAGGTTTACTGTGCAGTATTTGAATTACAATTTATTGCATAGATTGTGGAGCTTGTGCCTGCTATCTAAATGTGTATTTAATTGTTGTGCCCTTGAAGTTTTTTAAAGTTGAAGATGATATTAATATTCTTTTTACGAGTTCATCTTGAACAAATCTATGTACAATTGATAATAAATTAGGACTTTACAATCCTAGAAGTATTTTTACTAGGTAAATGCGCTACATATCATGTTGTTTCAAAAACCATGACCACATTACAAGTATGTAAAGTCCTCGTTAGGGTTTAGCTTTGTTGAGAAAATATCATATGCAAAATACTTTTGAGTCAACGAAGTTTAAAATGTTCAAGTCAAAAATGACTACTTGACTAAGCAAGGATCAAAAGCTTATTACTTAAAAGAGTAAGTAACAAAGTACTTTAACGTAAGGAGAAATGAGCAAGCAAAGCTGGAACAATAAAATATTATAAGTGTAGCAGAGTACTCATGTGATTGAAAAAGGATCAGAAAAGTAATATTAATCAAAATAGAAGTTTCTGGTATTGTAAATAAACATATTTTATGCTATTTTTGAAAAACTTTTCTTGGGAAATGTATTTTAGAAATATTTTACTTGCCATGACCCCATGAAAAGACAACTTCTCTATCAAAAGATTACTTTTGTAGGTGAAGAAAATTAGTAAGCTGTAAGCCACGTAGAAGCAAACCAAAAGCTTCAAAAATGAAAGATTCAAACTTAAAAGAAAAAAGAAAGCTTTCTGCCATAATGCATCTATAGCTATGAAGCTCTTAACTATATAATCAAAGCTTTCAACGGTCATGGGGCTCTCTGCCAAGCAATTATACATTCCAACAGCTAGTGAATCACAGTGCTGACATCCTTAAGTATAAATAGCCACATTCAACAAAGCTGAAAAAGAAGAAATATAGTTGGCCTTGAAAAAGAGAAGAGAATATGATGTTAAAAGATATCTTCTTGAGCTTATTCTGGAGAGACAATCCCTCTTCTTTGCCTATTAGTGTTTTAGAATACCTTGAGGGAAGCCAACACTCTTGTAAACATATCCATCTTGTTGTGTGAGGTTTTCTAGGTTCACCTTGTGAAGAAAGATCTAGTGATTGTGAAGTTAACCTATGAGGTTGTAAAAAAATGGTGGAGCTTGAACTAGTGTTAGAGTTTTTGCTAGGTTCTTGTGAGAAAAGAGCTAGTAGTTGTAAGGTTGCCCAGGAAGGTTATAAAAAGCTGGTGGAGCTTGAGCCTGTGTTAGAGCTTAGTTAGATACTTGTGAGAAAAACTCAGTGGGAGGAAGGGTTAACCAGGGTTTAATCGTGAAAGCCTGTTAGCTTGTAAATGTACTAGCTATTACTCATGTAGTAAAATTATCTTGCTTTGTGCTTATGAAGTGGACATAGGATTTGGTAATTTTTGGATTCGAACCATTATACATCGCGGTGTTCTCCCTTACCCTTACCTTTCCATTATTTACACTTGCTCAAAGTTTTGTGATTTGGTTGCTCTAAGTGCTTTAACATTAAGTTTAATCCATTGCTTTAACTCAAATCTTTGTTTGGTGGATTTTATCTTTGAACATATTATTTGAAGGTTTACTTACCAAGCAATCAGTCTGAGCATTTAAGTTACCAAGTGTTTAAATCTTTTAGTCAAATCTTACTTGTAAAACTCATTGAGAAAGGAGCAACCTTGCTTTCTGGTTACTCATTTAAGAAAGTATTCTGCTTGCTTAAAAGTTTTTAAATCTTAGAGTACTTAATTCAACACCTCTTCTTGGGTGCTCAACTATATTTGAACTAACAATTGGTATCAAAGCTTTGATCTCTTTATAAGTTTAACAGCCTAAAGCAAAGATCCTCCCTGCAACATGAATCCTAGCAGCATGGTAGAAGGACACTCCACTACCATGCCACCATTCTTTGATGGGAACAACTATGCATACTAAAAAGAAAGAATGAAGGCCTTCATACAGTCATTTGACTATGAAGTTTGGCGTGTCATAGAGAACGAATTATACACTACTACCAAAACAGAACATGGCATAGTCATGGAGAAACTAGAAGAAGAATGAATTGAATGAGACATCAAGTTGGTAGAAACAAATGCTAGAGCAATCAACCTAAATGTATTGTGCTGTGAATGCAGAGGAATTCAAAAAAATATTGTGGGAGAAATTGCAAATCACCTATGAAGGAACTGATGAAGTTCGAGAAAACAAGATTAATAAGCTAGTTCATGATTATGAACTATTCAAAATGAGAGACAATGAGAATGGTAAAACTATTGGTATTAGTAAAATCTCTATAAACTCTGCTACAATTGACAATGTTTATCTTGTTGATGGATTGAAGCACAATTTTCTTAGCAGAAGTCAATTGTGTGATAAAGGGCATAAGGTTATATTTTTAAGTCATAAAATGCATTGTTTTTTAATACCCACCACTACCTGAGGTTGGATGGAATTCAGTGAAACTGCTGATCTTGTTTCCGACCGGCAGCACATCCACTTCGTGTTACCTCTTCTAGAGCCCTTGGTTGCGAAAGCCTCCATTCGTACTGTACTAGTTTTGATCACCCATTTTTGGAAAACCATTTTAGGGGGCTTCCGCCTTACACACGGAAGATTGGATTGCCTGAATCACGAATCTTATATACTGTGTTACGATCACCTCATATTGATAAAAAGTCCAGAGAACAATTTGAAATGGAAATCAAGAAACAATTTCTGGTCATAAAAACAGAAACGCATGAATTGCGCAAGAAGTTCTTTCGGTTAAAACGCCGTGCGACTCGGAGGACATAAGACTTCTTGGTCAAGCCAAAAAGATTGCCGGCAGAATGCTCCTACCCCACCATGCCTGGCCCTTTACCTTACCTTAAGAAGAAATGGGGGGGTATGAAGCGTGGGAAACAATGCAAGAAGTGTATGATACAACAGGTAACCTTAAGGAGTGGCGGCAAAGCTCTTGATTGATCAACGCGAGTGAACTGTGCTTAGACGCTTCGTAAAACCGCACCGATCTACGAGAGGAGCTGATGGATGAGTAGGCTTCCCCTTTCGATTCACGGAATGTGATCTGGGACACGATGGGGGTTTGCGTGCCTCGGTAGGAAAGAGATCACCGGAGTATAGCACAAGATCGCCTTTTTTTTCTTGCTGCCATGGGGTCGACCTGTAAACAAGGTAAACCCAATGGGAACCAAAAACGGGAGGGTACCACATTGACATTGGGCAGAAGACGATCCAAAAAGCGAAGGCTCACCCAGCTGAAGGCGATCGGCAGTGAGGGAAGCTTACCTTATTATTAGAGAAAGGGGAAAGGGGCAACCTATCTTACTAATAATAAGAAAGGGGGTGAGATAGGCGACAGGTAGCTTGCTTCCAAGCCGGCCCGGCCGCGAGGAATCAAGAGATCTTTGCCGGTGCTGACTTGGATCTCGGGTGACGGAATAAGGCGCCCAGAAGCGACGAGCAGTCGCGGTCGAAGCTTGGCTCTAGGCGATAGGCTAGCAGTAAGCTTGGCTACAGCGAAGCGCTTACCAAGCGCGAAGGAAAGGGCCTTCGCCACTTGAGCCGTATGCGGGGGAACTCGCACGTGCGGTTCTTAGGGGGGAGAGCTAGTAGGAACCATCCTATCCCAATAGCGTATATTTGGAGCTCAATATGAAATCCTATTTTCTTGCAAGACCCGTTCGGATAAGGGAAAACTCCAGAGATTGCTTCGAAGTAAGATCCTTGCGTTGACCCTTTCCTGAACCAGAACCGGGGGGGGAGGAAAGAAAAGGGGATCAAAATGTCCCATCAATAAAGTGAGGGCTTTCCGGACCTTCCCCACCCCCCTTTTTCAAGAAATAAGCCCCGCTCCCTAAGGGGCCCCTCTCTGATAAGGAAGGAAACGAAAGAATCTCAATTTTATGACAAATCCGGTCCGATGGCTGTTCTCCACTAACCACAAGGATATAGGGACTCTATATTTCATCTTCGGTGCCATTGCTGGAGTGATGGGCACATGCTTCTCAGTATTGATTCGTATGGAATTAGCACGACCCGGCGATCAAATTCTTGGTGGGAATCATCAACTTTATAATGTTTTAATAACGGCTCACGCTTTTTTAATGATCTTTTTTATGGTTATGCCGGCGATGATAGGTGGATCTGGTAATTGGTCTGTTCCGATTCTGATAGGTGCACCTGACATGGCATTTCCACGATTAA
>JASKGM010000013.1:2907216-2922078 GCA_034509205.1 Ceratonia siliqua | reverse complement strand
TTTGTGGTTGTAACCCTTTAATTATAAAATTTGGCATATGATTTTGTTTAACAAAGCAAAGAGACGGGAGAGCCTAAGATGAATTTGGTCAAAAATAGCGACTAGAAGCTTTAATCCTATTGGATATTAATTGGCCTTAAAAGGACTATAATTGAATATATCTATCGATGCTCTACATTTTTGCAATAAGTATAAGTCAAACAAAAACCAAATATAGTAAGCCTACGTTAACCTTAAGTAGGGTCAATAGATCCTATATTAATAAAGAGGTGATCAATATACTACAGCCTCCCAGACAACTTCGAATATTTTTATCTTCTTACTTTTTATTATTTTGTGTCTCAATTTTTTATTTTTTTTATGAGATTATTACTCTATCGTCCCACGTATATTTTTTAACTGGTTGCTAATATTTTTAACTGTAATATATATATATTTTTTAAATTACTCATATTTTAAAATTACATAATGGTCCCTCTTCATATTGCTCCATCTCATTCATTTCTTATCTCCATCTCTGTCTCTGTCTTCGTCTTTCCTACGTCTCATCTCTCATCTCTTTCAAAATACTCTATCTCGCCTCTACCCGAATATTGAGTGTGCTTCCTCCCCGGGTACCCTCAAAGAGGCATTTCCATTTTAAATTTTAAATTTTTATATTATTTATTTATAATTTTTTTGTATTATTTATTTTATAAATAAAAAATTTAAAAATATTCTAACATTTTTTTAAAAAACACATAATATAAAAAATAATTAATTAATACTAAAAAATAAAATAAAAAATAAGATAAAAAATAAAAAATGAGAGATAAAAATGTTTGAAGCTATCACAGTCTCAATATGAGAGGGATAGTGAAAACCTAATAAATATGTTGATATGATTTAATAAAATATATATTTAATCCTTAATTACATTAAGGAAGAAGTACAAGTTTGAACTTTTGATCTTAAAATTATTTTAATACTTAATGTTATTGAGAATATATTACTTGAATAATGTTTCATGAACGTAATTAGTCACAAATTTAAATAATAATAATTTTTTAATATTAGTTGTTATTGATGATAAATTATTATTTTTATATGTTTATAAGGGAGTTGAATATTATTTTAAACTAAAAAAAAAATATTGAACTTAATCTCAATGAAGGTAAACTAATTTATTCTTTTAATTAACAATGAAATATTTTCATCTTTTGGACTCCTTTTGATTCTTCTTGGTTTTTTTGATTTCATCATGATAAATTTTTAGGTAAATTTAGTTTATAAAAAATACATAGACTAAACTAATAAATACATACATAAATATTTTAAATAGGACCTACTAAAATTCATACAAAATATGTTTATGTATATATTTATTATTAATTTAGTTTATATATTTTTTATAAATTAGGTACACTTAAGAATTTAAAAAAATTTCATCTGATCTCATAGGCTTCTTAATAGGTGGAATATCTATTGCGTGATAATCTTCAAATTTGCAAATGTGAATAATATGCCAAATCAGCAATATCAACAATTCCTCTAATTTAAGAGACATGAGAATCTTCAACATTAATTAGTTGACTTAGGAGTTAATTTCCTTGGAATTTGTTTTGATTTTATGGCATGAAATTCACTCTGATTTGCTTCTTAACTCAAAGGAATTGCCATAATCATTCAAAATTCCTCCCAAACTTTCCTATTGCTCTGATTTCATCGGTTTCTTTTTACATATTCAAATGTATATCTTTTCTAGCTAATTTTAAGAAAGGGAGAAATTTTTTTAATACTCCTAATGAGATCTAACTGCCAAGAATTTTGAATTTTGTTATACTTAAACATTGTCAAAATTTGTTTTCATATTTTATAAAATTGAGAAAATTTGAGCCTGCAGTTGAAATCATAATAACTATATATTCTTAATAATAAGAGAAACTTTGGAATAAAAACAACTCTCATGTAAAACCCAATCACTTACTATACTTTAATTTTATATTTCTAGATACTACAATATATGATACCAAGATCTAATATATTATGATATATAAGATTTTTATGTTTAATATAACAATTAATATTTTATAAAAGTTAATAAAATTAAAAAATTAAAAAAATAATATCTTTATAATTTTTATTTTATACAGCTCAATTAAACAATTTATTTTAATATTATGAATAACACCAAAGGTATATCTTAGATATTGATATCAATACAAGTATTTTGAATATTATTTTTATATTCATAATACTAAAATAAAGTTGACCTTACATCAAATAATTTCTTAATTAGTTTTAATAACATGAATATGCCTTTCAATAAGAGATTTTTTTTTTTCTTCAATAATATGGAAGCATTTTTAAATTTTTTCCTAGAGAGGTGGCTTGCAAGGTCAGACTTGCCAATTGGGGGAGGATGAACAGCGATATCATTGAGAATCTTGACTCCGAAGTTGAATTCAAGGATCCACCGATTAACACATTTATTTTGTTGAGAAAAATCAGGAGAAAAAAATCAGGTAGCAGATAATAACAAAATAAACAAAAGATGAATTTCACAAACAAATAGAAGTTGTTTAATTTTTAGTTCTATTATTTTGAACTTTTTTATAAATTAATTTTCAAAAACATTTTTAAATGAACATTGTGCATTTAGAGAGAATCTTAAATGTCCATCAATCAGTTAACGAATTGATATTTTAATATTTTAAATTGATATATTTTTTAAAATAATCTATCAATTTTAAAATGTTTAAAATGATTTTTTATATTTATTTTCTTCAATAAAATAATTTTTCATTAATTTGTTTCACAAAAATATTAATAACAAAGAAAAAGAAAGATAAAATTCACCTCAAATTTTTTGCCATTCACTCCAACATTCCAAATTAATAGAAGACTGAGATGACAAAACTTAAAAGATTAAAAAATTAATTCACTCATAACTGGAGTTCGTAAATTAATTATTAAAATAAAGTTTCTTAAAATGAATTTCTTTATTTAACAAGAAAAGGAAAACGAATTTAATAGTAAGAAAGGAAAGAAAATAAAGAGAAGGATATTGCTCTGCAGCTCCGGCTCTGGAAGTTTTTCGAGGAGTGAAAAGACGGAACTATCCTTCTGTCTATGCTGCATAATGCATATAGCAAAGCGTTCCAAAGATCAATGAGAGACAAACGATCTGTCCCACGTTGTTGCTTTCATGCTTTGCAGCTCTCTCTGGAATCCGAAAACTAGTCTCCTTCAAAGCTCTCTCCACGACGACCCTTTTTGTTGGCCGGAAACGGCCATTTCTTTTGGTCTCCGGCGATCCCCTCCGACCCATTCGGCATGAGTACCGGCGAGCTCCTCAATATCCAACCTCAGGAGCTTCAGTTTCCCTGTAAGCCTTCAATTAAAAAAAGAAAAGAAAAACTTCCGCTGCTTTTCTGGTCCTTTGTGTTTGTTTTCCGCTCTGGGTGTTCTCCTAATTTTTCCTGCTTTTGGATTTCTGAAATAGTTGAATTGAGGAAGCAGATCTCCTGCTCTTTGCAGTTGTTTAACAAGACAGATAACTATGTGGCTTTCAAGGTTTGAATTGTACTTAGATTTCTCTCTTCTGGGTCACCTTTGCTTTCTTCTTTTATTTCAAGTTTTTGAGTTGTGACTTTGTGTTCTTAATAACTTGTTTAATTTTGATTTGCGGTGAAATTGGTGGTTTGTAGGTTAAGACTACAAATCCGAAGAAGTACTGTGTTAGGCCTAACACTGGAATTGTGTTGCCGAGGTCTACATGTGATGTTATAGGTTTCTTTCTCTCCCCATGTTCTCGCCCTTCCTCACTCTTACCCTTGCACATAAAAACACGAACATATTCGCACGCATGCGCAGAGAAAAATTCTTTGCTTGATAGTTGATACTGGTGTCTATATGTATAAATTGGTACTAAAATAAATGTAAAATATTGATTTAGGAATTTTATTTTGGTTAATTTTTGCTATAGATTTATTCGAGCCTTTCTATTACGTGCAAATTTTTTTGCACTTCCTGCTATGACCTATTGACTGTTCATTTGTCGCTTGTAATTCAGTGACAATGCAAGCGCAAAAGGAGGCACCTCCTGACTTGCAATGCAAGGATAAGTTTCTCCTTCAAAGCGTAGTCGCAAGTCCTGGAGCTACCCCAAAAGATATTACTTCTGAAATGGTAACTAATTAACATATGAGTTACTGTGTTCCAGTAGAATTACTATACATATGATAGTTTTCAGTTACCTTGGTTTATTTAATTGATTTTCTATGCTTATTGAATATAGTTCAATAAAGAGTCAGGTCATCAAGTTGAAGAGTGCAAATTGAGAGTTGTTTATGTTGCTCCTCCCCGACCACCATCCCCAGTTCGAGAAGTATCAGAGGAAGATTCTTCACCACGTGTTTCAGTATCAGAAAATGGACATAGTGCTTCTGAATTTGCAGTTGTGAGTAATCAGTGGGTTTGCCCTTTGCCTGTTATACAAAACAAATATTTTCACCTTTTCATCTTGATTAACTGTGGTTAGTAATAAACATGTAATGTAGGCTTCAAAAGCTTTCAATGAGCGGGTTGAACTTCAGGATACTTCGTCTGAGGTATATATATAACTTACAATTTCTTTCTTTGACCTATAGATTCTGCTAGTAAAGTGCAAGCAGCACAATTTGAAGCTTTCAATTTGGACTTATACATGTGGATGTTTTTATTTTCATTGTTTATGCATAATTCAAGTTCTATATTTATCTAGTACTGTCTACTATGAAT
Source organism: Ceratonia siliqua (assembly GCA_034509205.1). NCBI lineage: Eukaryota > Viridiplantae > Streptophyta > Magnoliopsida > Fabales > Fabaceae > Ceratonia > Ceratonia siliqua. The sequence continues at coordinate 2,917,317 of JASKGM010000013.1, read as the reverse complement.
TGCTTGCTTGATTCTTGCTTGCAATAATGCCTATGGCGTAAGATTTCTTTTATAGCATAATTTTTGTCAAAATCATAGTTGTTGATGGTGCGTGGCGCACTGTTTCAACTGGGGTTCCTGGAGCCATGGCATGCAGTGCTGCAAATTGCATCATTGAAGAGCGGCACATATAACTATATAATCCAAAATAAAAATAAATACAAGTAAAATAACACATATATTGGTTCTGATTAGCAGACCTGCTTCCCTTTTTACTTTTTGCTGCCTCTCACAGTCCATCTTTTTCTGATGGCCCATCTAGCTGTCCTGAGGGATTCAAAAGTTCCGTTGATGTCAATTATAAATAACTATTTGGCTTAAAGAAGGAGAGAAAGGAAGAGGGAGAGAGATATGAAATGTTGAAATTTATTTTATGATTCTGTAGGATATTGGTCAAGAAAAATGTTCTACTGGAGAAGTTGAGGCAGCATTATTAGTTTTCCTGTAAGAGTAGGAATATCTTGGTATTGAGTTCAAATTCAACTATTGTATTGTTCAGATGTAAATTATTAACCACTTTGCAAACTCTGCTTCGTGTTCACTTTCCCTTCTGATTTTGTGGTTGTTGACTTTGAGTTTGCATTTTTCATTTTTTTTGTGGCGGATTCATTGAAACCCAGATTATTTGATATATCTATTAATAAAGTCATAGCCAAAATACGCACCAAACTTAACTTTTGGGCAAACTGGCTTCAATTTTTGGCTAAAGCAGTTAGTACTTAGTAGTGGCTAAATTTGTCATGTAATTGATATAAAACATACATTGGTTAGCAAATGCTCATTATTGGTATAATCATTTCCCTACTTATCATCACTTTCATCCCATGTTGGTTCCCTTGTGGTCCATGGCTGAAACACTGTTTTCAAAATGCCAGAGTAGAAGAAGAGCCTAATCCCACTTTTTGCTCTTCAATTGACATTTTAAACCCTCTTTTTAAATTGAAATGTAACAACTTTTGTAGGCGGGTTTTTCTTTTCCCATCCTTTCTTCATCTTGCTGCCAGCTAGTGAAAGGAAAAAAGAAATTTCATTATTCTTATAGGTGAGGCGAGGCCTATTATAGACGTGTTGCAACTAGGCACTGAAGTTGGTAGCCTCATTGTAGGTGCCTCACCTGAAGCATCAAAAGGCTATGAGCTTCTGTAGTGTGTTGGTTCAGCTTTTTTTGACTTCACTGACACTGATAGGAAGAAATTTGGGACCTGAGAGCAAGATTGGTTCTGTCACAGCTGCAAGGGGGTTTTGCAATATAGGTGCTCAAATTAGAGGTTTATATTGAAGTTAGTGGGTTTTGAATCCAGTTGCTTAAAGTAATGCATATGTTGAAGCAGCAAAGCAAAATGTAGTCTATGGTACCTTGCATTTTTTGTTTTTCTTTTCTTGTTTTCTGTGTGTGGGCTGTTGCATGTGCATACACATACATGCTCACACTTCCATTTGGGAGGTGGGGGGCTAAGATTATTGTTTTTATTCTCATGACTGTTTTGAAACCAACAAAGGTGGAATTCATTGCCACAGAACATTCACCTATAAATATTTTTGTTTGAAATGAAACTCGTCAGGGGGGAATCTTATCACTTTTCATTGGACAAAGAGGCTAGGTGCTAGGTCCTGTGATCTGCCAGAGAACTTCTGGAAAGGACGTCTGTAATGCAGGATCTGTATTCCATGGGAGCGTGGACAGGAATTCATTATTAATTAGCGTTCATAAAGTTCAGTTCGAGATGAAAGTTTTCTTTTTTTCAATTTATGCCTTTCTTTGCTAATTTAAACTTGAGAATATAATATAGTTGTATATTTTGCCCCCCCTTAAAATGTGGTGGTGAAATTAGGTCTTCAGGGATATCATCATTGTTATGCTTATTATTGACATTTACTCTTACTCTTCATATCATTCTCAAACAATTCTCATTTTGTTTCTAGGCCCCAATAACAAATCTTGCTCCTACACTAGATCTTAGGCTACAACTAAGAGTATTTTAGAGCATTGCCTGGGAGCCTGCCATCTGGGAGAGTTGATTTGTGGAGCATGCTGATACTTCTTGATCATGTTAATTGTCACAATAACTACATTGGCAACCATCATTATTTTTAACTTTTTGGAGACTATAATGCATGAGATAAGCATCTTGAATACAGGGCTATATTTGAATTATAAAAAGGAATTCCACAACTTAACTGGGATTTGTTGTAATCTTTTAGTTCAAACAAGCTAAAAACTGATTAGGCCAGTTCATAGAAACATTTCCATAGGCACCTTGATTTTCTTTGTTTCTTTAGGCATTTTGATTGCATCTTCACTCTACCTTACACCACTAAGTTGCCTTGTCAGACTACATGATCATCTCATATGAACAATTTACTCATTGAAGGTATGCTGTCAAAGGCAGTAGTCCATATTAGAAATCCTATGCCACAGAATTATTTTTTTTGGAAAAAGTTCATGCTTGATGTCAACAGTTGACCCCAAACAAGCATGCTACCATGACACTATTCCATGCTTGTCCTCAAAGTTTTGAGCCAGTCATTCACAAGTTCGCATGACATTGGAGAGATATCTAGAATCATGGTGGTTCTAATTTATTTTCAGGTGATTGGAAACACCCTGAAATGTTTTTGGAACAAATAACTCTTGAAAGATTTCTAAGCTTAGTACATTGATTTATATTGCTGTGCACTTTACAACGAAGATGCATTTCTACGTTAGTGGTCATTTATCAATGTCATTATCTTGCATAGGCTTGTGGTCCTTTAATTTTCTGTGGTTTTTTCAAGCATGCCTTATAATGCACTCAGATATTTAAGAAGTTTATTGTTTCATGTCGATTATATTACATTGCTAGTTATATTTTAGGAAGAATTTTTGCTGGTAGATCCTATTTCCTGTAGTGGTTCTGTCTACTTATGGGAACAGCAAGGAATTGCTCTTGTTGAGATATTGCATTCTGAAAACTTGGTGCCCAATTTTTTTTTATTGTTATTTCAGGCAAGGACTCTTATTTCAAAGGTGACTGAGGAGAAAAATTCCGCTATTGAGCAAAATAAAAAGCTTCATCAAGAACTGGTATGGAATTTATAATTAAAATATCTTTTATAGCTTGCTGCATGCTCATACATGAGTAATCTAGAAAGTTTCCATAGCTGTTATTGATTGTTATCACATCAACCTAACACAGCCTGCCGAAAAGATTGTCACTCCCTTGTGATATTTCTACTTTAGCTGGGCCATTGCAGTGTGTGTCAGAGTTCTGTCTGCTTTCCACTAAAATCAATGAAGGAATGGCTGTCCTCTTGTTCATTGCTTAATATGATTTCATGGCTAATTCAGTATCAGTATCACAGTCAATTCGTAGCCATTACTTGCCATATTTGTTAAATGTTTGATGCAGAAGTTAATTACCGCTACAGATTGTGATTATCCTTAGAATTGATGGTTCCCATGAAAAATGATAATCGCCTTTGCATCTTTCATGTGTAGGAGCTCTTGAGGCGTGAAGTTAACAGAAGCCGCAGTAGTATGCCATTCATATATGTAGTTGTTGTTGCCTTCATTGGCATCATTTTGGGATACCTTTTGAAGAGGACGTGACCTATGTGATCCCCAGACACTCCAAAGAGACGAAATGTAGAATGAGAATGCAAATGTGAGTGATCCAAAGAAACTTCAGTTTATTGTATTCATCAATCGGTGTTGCTCTTTTAAAAATTTGAAGTGTGTGATAAGTAGTAGGGACCTTTATTAGCAATCATAGACACTGGACAAGTTGATAAAATTTGTATCATGGGAATTTGGTTTCTTTTATTTGGTGTGTCACACTGAATAAATTTTTGGCTACTCCTCTCTTGCTCATGTACTTTTGTCTGTAATACAACTCCTTTAAAGTGCAGGTTGTATTTTAGAGGGTGAAGTGCAAGTGGTTAATTATTGGTGAGAAATTGGTTTTCACATACTCATTAGTTAACGTGTGGTTACCTTGTACCGTATTAAATTTTAAACCATTGATTTTGTAACCAATGATCTATGCACTTTTGGTGCATTTTTAAGGACTTTTCCTCTTTGATCATTGAAGAATGTCGTTCTTCTCTGTATATTCACTATTGAGAACTGATACAAAGATATATGTACACTGGGGAAAAAATAGAGCCGAGAAGAGAAAACAGGGGCTCGTGACTACTCTGCATATATTGCACGAGAAACTAGAAAAAGCTATTTCCAATTTACAGCTTTGGTGGCAGAGCATATTGGGTATACGTGGCGAGAATCATATGGTGCTTGGGCAATAGAGGAAGTATAACTAGCAGGTACAGCTCTGAGAATGTAGGTAGCTGTCAACGTGTGGAGAGAAGAGATAGAGGTTGGTAGGTGAGTGAGTGAGAGAGATGCTTGAGGGAATAGTCGAAAGTTTGACCCGAAAGGCAATCACCCAAGAGACAAGTATTTCATCACTCTTCCTCAAGTTGGTGCATGTAGATTCACAATGCCAAACTTGCCTACTAATGATCTGAAATGGTCTTTGCTCAATCCTTTTGTAAATATCAGTTAGTTGTGCGCATGTCCAAATCTTTCTTGGGCAATTTCCTATGTTTGAACTATTTTCTTAATGAAGTGATAATCTATCATGTTTGATTCTTTCATGAAACATTGGATTGGCAACTATGTGTTGGTTATCACAAAACAATCTGTAGCATGTGATTTTTTAAGAGTATTTCTATCCTACTCTGGGAGTAGGTCTGCATTTTTTTTAATTGTTTATGTATTTTATTCATAATTTTTATTTTAATAAATAATTTAAAAGAATCTAAACAATATTTTAAAAAAATAAAAGAGATTTTATAATATAAATATTTAAAAAAATAAAAAAACAAAGTTAAAAAATTCTTTTATTTGTTGTGCTTTTTTTAATTTTTTAAAATTATTTTTAAAATAAAAATTTTAAACAAAATAAATAAACAAAATAAAAAAATACAAACCTAGGGAGTATCCCTATTCCCAAAGTAGGATAGAAAAGCCCCTTTTTTAAACATGTGTCAGCATTTTATTTGTCACACTAAAAATGTTATTAAATATTTTGAAATTAAAATTTTTAAACTTTAAAAACATTATTTTATTAAAAAAAGACGGTTTGAAGTTAAAAAAGAATAATGGAAAATGGAGTAAACTTATCATTCATGTGGGCAGCCATCACAGGCTATGAGCAACGGCGTCTCGACGGCCGAGTGAAAAATTCCATTTCCTTTCTTACGCAGTTGAGGGTTTGATCTCTAGTTTAAAGTTGGATGAATATGCAGCCTAATATTTGCATACATAAGTTTTGGCTTTTTAGACTTCAAAGATAAGAAATTAGAAACAAAAAGGAGCAGGCAGAGTTTGAGAAGTGAACCACTAAACCAAAGATCGTGAGTTATTCGAATTTTCTTCTCATTTGCTGTTGGGATTGCTGTTAACCAACATGGGTTTTTGTAGCACTCTTGTTTATTTAAAAACTTTCTTTTTCCTTTAAAATTGAGTATCCTTTTGTAGAATTTAGCATTTTTTTTTGTTGTAGAAAAGTTTTCAACTTTGGACAGCCTTTCATTATCTTTGGTTGTTGAATATTGAAAATTTTCTCCATTGACGCACCTTGGTTTCATGTGAATTCCAGAAAATTTGATTGGTTGCAAACAGAAAATTGCAACGCTCCAACCGGGTTGCTGCTCTTGCGTAGGGAGGGAGGGAGGGAGATGAAGGCAAAGAGATTTTTTTTATTTTATAAAATTACGTTTTATTTAAAAATTTGAGATATTTTTTATATTTTTTTTCTGGAAAAGATAGAGAATTTATTAATCAACAAAAAGGGAGAAAATCTTCAATACATAAATCAAAGAAGGGTATGTGATATGATAACACAAAGAGCACATCCACGTCGCCAACAAACATCAAGAGAGATTGTGAATGACTAAAAATTAAGAGGAGTTAGGAATCGTTAGAGTAGAGAGCAAAAATTATTCTGTTTAAGTAACAACCTTGAACACTTTTTGATGAGGGAGTCAACTATTGGTAAACACTTTCATTTTTTTCTTTTTGAAATCTCTCAAACATAAAAACTGCCATATCAACTAGAACATCTTCACCATCATCACTGTTATATCTTGACGTTGCAAGAGAAAAAACACCAGACTGGATAGAGAGCACAATAAACAGACAATACATGACACTAGTAAAACCCTAGAGCTCTAGGGTTAAACTTGTAATAAAAAACAGAAAAAAGTAGAAGATAATAAACAAAAAAAGGAAAAGAAGAGGGGGAGGTGCTGCTGCCAAAACAATCGAGAAAGGGAAGTTTGAGTTGAGAGATTTGGGAGAGATCGAAAAGAGAGATTGTAGCTAGGGTTTTTTTTAACTTATTGTACATTTTTTTATTATATATTTCTCTAATTATTTAATGATATTTGTATAATAAATCACATGTACAGATTCTAAATAGTTCTTTTTTCAACAAAACATGTTAGCTTTATGTAGATAAAACTAGGGTTATTGGTATAGGCTTGCCTAGGTCGGCCTAATCCAGCCGACAATGGGACATGAAAATGAGTAATGATACTCATATTTTTTACACTACTTATATACTTCACTTTTGACCATTAATGTATATTATAAAATAATGATGATAATAGATTATAATTGGTAATAGATAATAAAATAATGTATGTGATATGAAATGTAAGAATAATGTAAGAAAAAGTAGTGTATGAGTATCATTACTCCATGAAAAATGAACTGGGGTAGGCTAGCCTATATTTTAAATGGGTTGTCAAATCTCCAGCCAGCCCTTAGTGGCTCCTGGGCCATCACATTTTTTTTATAATTAATTTTCAAAAAAATACTTAACAACTATATCTAATTATCATTAAATTACACTAAAGTTTCAATACACAAATTACATAAAAAATTCATCAAAGTTTCAATCACATAATATAAATTACTACAATAGTTTGAAACACATAATTAGAAATGCAAAATAATTATATCAAAGATTCACAGCACAACAACCATTTTATCTTCTTCATCTACGTCTTACTCAAAAAAAAACATTGGAACCTTCTCTTAATGACAAAGAAGTCCCAAGCCCTGAATCATTTTCATCTATTATTTACAATTAGAAAAATTAAAAACAGTCAATCTTAAATTTTCATGGTCAAATAATAATCAGATTATCAATTAAAAGCTTGAAGAAATTGAAAGTGAAAGTAAATATTATCATCATTAGTCACAACAAAGCCATTTAACCAATTTTCGGTGCAAAAAAGCATTTGAACATTTTCATGACAGAGAGAACTTCTATACTTTGTGAGAACATGACTGTTGAGTAAATATGCAAACACAAGTGCACGCTATCATCTAACAAGTAATAAAATAATGAATAGAGTATCGTTTCCATGAGAATTTGTTACTAGGCTGTTGATTATCAAAATTATTCTTCCTAATCAATTAATCTAACTGATTACAATTAATTAAATTGAAGAAAAATCAATTAACAAAAGCCAAACAATTTACTTGGAGACAAAATTCACTAAGTTTAAAAGCCTAGGACTATAGTCTTCCCTCACACTTCATATGCCTCAATTTTTTTCTCAATCACTCAATTAATTATCCCAATTGTTAAACAAGTGCCGTAATTTATCTAAAAGCCTTCGTCGATAGTCAATTAGAAATATTCCTTATTAAGGTACCTTATATGTTTATGAGTAACTATTAATCAAGAATTTATTAAGCTTAAACTCTTTCTATAGCTACACATGTCATGTAAGTATATTCCTATCTTACATGATCTTAAGGCTTCCACTCATTGATCATATGTTTCTCTACCCGAGGTAAAAACCCCAAATAATTTTTCCAAATTCTTTATGGTTTCCTAATTCAACCTAATGAATGGCCAATTAATTAGAAGCATTAAGAACATATAGAGAAAACAATTAACAATAATTAATTGAGATAAATGAGAAATCAAATCAAGTCATACTACAGTTCCAATTGTAATCCTATATGAAAAATCTGAAAATTAAACAGTACCAAGAGGGGAGGGGTGAATTGGTACAATATAAAAAAAAAATGAATTCTGTTTGGATTTTCTTTTAAAACAGAATTGAAAATTACTCAAACACACATTTTGAAATTTTTATGAAAATCTCCCTGAGAACTTTCAAGGTGCCTGAAACTTTTCAAGTATTTAAAAACGAATTAGTTTCAGATATGAAAATAAAAACTTGAAGAACAAAATAGGGATGGGGGGAAACACAATAATTTATACTAGTTCAGGCTCAATGTGAGACCTAAGACCAGTCCCTTTGACCCCCGAGGCATTTTTCTCCATTATTCAACAATCTCCTTACAACCCTGGTTTTTCTTATTCACTAAAAACAAATGGTTTCATTGCTGACCACAAACATGATGATTTCCAAGCTCACCACCAACTACACACCAATGATTTTCACTCTCTCACTAAAAACTATCTCAAAGTAAGAAATAGATGAATAGATACTCTCTCAAAGAGTAGATGTTTTGCCTTTTGTGCTCACTCTTTCTCATCTCACAAGGTAAAAACTTAGAACTAGAAGAAAGTTGCTTGATGATATAACACATAGGTAGAGTGTGTAGCTGTTTTGTGTGTCTTTTTCAAAGCTTCTTCTTCCTCTTTTTATAAATCTCCAAAGCTAGTCGTTGTGACTCTTCTTCCTCTAATTTTTGCTTTCTTCAAGGGATTGGATTTGATCTTTATCTTCCATGAAATTTGTAGCTTCCATTTTGAATCCATGCTTCTATCTTTTCCTTTTTGATTCGGCTATTGCAAAAAACTTTCCTTTCTTTATTGTTTTCCTTTTCTTTGCTTCAGAGTTTATGCTAAGATGAGAGGAAGACTCCATTTAGTTTGTGCATAGCAAGTAAGAGGACAAATAATTTTCCTTTATGGTTTATTTCTTTTATGGCTTGTTTCCTTTGATTCCTTCCAGAGAAGACTTTCTTTTCTTTTGAATTTTTGCTTCTTCAAGTTAGTTAACGTGTTGCATGTCCTCTTTACTTTTCCTCTACTCTTTTTTCTTTTATTTTCTCCTGCAAACTTGCATTTAATTACTTTGCCGATCACTACTTGCTTTTGCCTCCTTTTGTCTTTATCTCATGTTCCTTCTACATTTTTTTTCCCTTCATGGTTTCTCTTATTTGCTCAAAATGCCATTGTTAACTTTTCCACCAATATCCATCATGTTGAATGCCCATTTTTACTTGGAGTAATAATATTTGTACAATATTTTTTTGTACACCATTCTTGTACCTCTCTTTTAACCATTGATATATTGTAAAATAATCTATCATAATAATAATGATAGAGATAGATAATAATGAAATAATGCATGTGAGAGGAGTTGTAAGAGTGGTGTACAAAAGGTGGTGTACAAATAACATTACTCTTTTACTTGAAAACTTGTTGTAGCCTCTTAGTCTTTTTCCTTTTCCTTTAATATTGCATTTTCCCTTTTCAGAGTAATAGGTGCCTCCTTTTCTCAATATTGACTTTTCTCTTTGAATGCCCTCCATTATTCTACAAATTCCTATTTCAAAGATAGCAAATAATTAGTGTAGTAATTGCTTACTTTGACTACATTTGAATTTTGATTGGAATATCTTAAGAATTTATGACTTTTAAAAATATTATCCAAAATGGTTTTATAATTAAAACTCTAAATCATTCCTTAATGAAACCTTGGGGCTAACAAAATCTACTCCATAGATGGAGTTGTAAAAATAAGAGTCAATGATACAACCAACATTAGAAATTCCATAGATGAAGAGTAAAGAGATTCAGAGATAGAAATACTATTAGCCCAAAAATCTTGATCTCCAAATTTGACACCTTCAAGAACTCCATTGTAGTTGCCAAACTTTGCTTGACTTAACTGTCTATTTCTCTAGTCAAAGGTATTCAAATCAGGTCCAAAAAGGAATATTTAAGGCCACTTGTCGTGCTGAACTCCATTGTAGTTGCCAAACTTTGCTCTGGACTTAACTGTCTATTTCTCTAGTCAAAA
>JASKGM010000013.1:2885060-2907116 GCA_034509205.1 Ceratonia siliqua | reverse complement strand
AATTTTTTACATTTTCATATACTATTCATTCATAGTTTGTCTTGTATTATTAATGCATAAGTAAAAATTTCAAAAAAATATATATGACATAATAAATAATTAATTAATGTTAAAAATAAAAAAATAAAAACAAATTAATTAATTGACACTTCCAATCTTATCCTACAGTCCCAAAAATGGGGCTCTTGGATAGAAGTTTCCTTTATTATAACTTATAACTCTTTTAAAAAAAATTTTAAGTCTAGTTGTGGGGTATAAATATAAGTATGAATTATTAAGCAACTGGTTGAGAACTTGTGCAATGTACTGTTGTACCAATTAATAATTGATATTAACAACAAGAAAATAATAAAGTAAAATACTAATCAATCATTTACATAATATTAAAGCATAACACATATGTACACCTAATTTAATTTATAAAATATTTTCTTGTAAACAACATTCTTGAATCGTGTATTAAACACATTGTCTCTTGATCTTCACAATCTGGGAATCTAATCTTGAGTATGGATTAATTTTTCAAAACTCATTTGTGTTATGTTCATCCTAAATTTTAGAAAATAGATGAACTAATTAAAAGAAATAAAGAAAAGAGATAGTCAACTCTAAGAAAATGAACTGAAACTTGCATTTCAAATTATCAAAAAGAGGGAGATCTTCCAATTAAGTTGTATACCCATTTAAAAGCAGAAGACACCCACTTATTGAAACGTTTCAAGCACCAATCTTTAATAGTACATAAACAGAGAAATGCTTCAGAACCCAATTAGTAGCTGCAGGTCTCTCTCATTTCCAGTAAAATAGTAGTTGAACCCAGTAACTCTCTCATTTCATATTGCCTGGTATCCACTGTTCTCGATAATCTTCAAATATCTTACCTGCAAAACCAAAACATTTACATGGTATAACCATTTTGATCAAATCGGTCAAAACTTCAATTATATTTTAAATATCATTACATTGTGTCACAAACAATTTCCTAGATACCAATATATCGTGTGGTTTCATTCAGATGGCCTAATCCTATGTATTTCATATGGTTCTTATAATAGTCATTAAAAAAAAACTACTTCAACAAAGCCATTAATCACGGAAATGGTATAAAATAAACTAATGTATATTAGCTTTCGTTTCTTTTCTGAAGTCAAGTTCTTTTTTCCTCTAGTAATCCTTTTAATAATTAAATTCTAATCAAATCAAGACAAGTCAAGTCTTGAATTTTAAAATATGAAATCAAGTTAAATGAAAATTTTCCAAAACTGTTTTGAAAAAGATTTCTCAAAGGTCATTTTTTCGTTTTGTTTCAAAAATTGTGTTTAAAAATTGTTTTAAAACTGTTTTCAAAAATGAAAAAACAAAAACATAATCAAACAGGCCCAATTTTAGCACTCTTCTTATTTTTTCTCTACCAGGCACATATTTTCTAAGTTGACTGTATAATAATTCAAAAATGTTGTCTCATATCGAATTTGCAGCACTCATCCCGCTTGTTTTCCAATATTTCTCCATACTCCACATCATCCCTCAGTTGATCAGCAGTAATGGCCTATTAAGAAGACCAGGTAAAACAAGTTTAGGAAAGGAGAATTAATAGTCAATTAAATTAAATCATTAACAACCAAAGTCAAAAAATTCATAAACAGGAAATTAAGGGAAAAAATAAAAGATAAATAAACCTATGGGACTATGGGTAAGCACACGTCAAGTATATTGGGATAACAAATTCTATATATAGTAGGAAGAAAAATAAACTTAGTCAATCATAAAACTTCAGTGGGGGTTTCATCATTCATAGTCTGTGCTCTTTCCACCCCTGGAATATTCAACCCACCAACTTCCAGGGCTATTTTTTGTTAATGAAAAAAAATAAACTATCAAGAACATTAACAAATGAGGAAAGTAGAAAACAGGAAGGAAAATCATGTGTGCTTCACCTACATAGTTATATGATGTTGTGCCTGTGCAAATATATGTTCCTGTTCTGATTTAGACTGTCCACTACCCAAGAAGTGCATTATAAAAAATTTCATTGATGAAAATAAAGTAGAAAAATAAATAAACATATATCTAATCTTTTAGACGATGAAAAAAGTGATGTTCATATCATGACAATCAGCAAAATACATATAGGAAAATTTGAGGGAATACCACAATGTACAAAATACCAGTAGATTAGAGATCATTAAAACCAATGTACAGAAACTTGATAGCGCAAAAGAATTTTAAACTCTGCATATATTCCCCATTTAACTTGGTTTATTCACATTTCAGTCTTAAGAAACAGAATGACCAAATAGAATGTCTTCGCCAAGGAAGTTTAGGACCTAAATATATAATGTGCCACCATGTCCAACACATTGATATGACATTGGCTCAACAGTCAATATCTTCAAGACAAAAATACACATTGTAACAAAAACAAAATTCATTCAAAAGCTATATACTACACCTAATAGGTGCCAATATGGTGCTCTAAGGCTAGGGGTTCTATATTATCGAAATAGGATTAATCAGTGATCATGAGAATTAAGGGGTTTAGAAACGAGATTTAGCGTAATTATAGTTTTCATTATTTCATTTTTCCTATTTAGATAAACACTACTTGATGTAAGGTTTCTTAGCTAGTAAAACTAGACCTATATTAGGTTTGCCTATTAAAAAGGACTTGGGGGTATTAATTAGAGATCTAGCATAATTATGGTTTTCTAATAGATTTCGGTATTCTATTTAGATGAACATTAGTTAGCACACGGTTTCCTTAGCTGAAAGAATTGCAACTACCTTAGGTTTGCCTATTATAAAAGGAGTCACTGTAATCAGTGTTTCAGTCTAGTCTCAATTAATGAATTCGTCCTCCTGTATCCCTCTCTTCTTCTCAAGGTAAATTTTTCACTTATACCGTACATCATTGTGTCCCGTATCCATGTTCATATTCAGATATTTAGTAGCTTAGGAAATATAAAAGGAAGAGCTAGAAATTGTGTGCCAAGATGATGATACAGAAGTATATAAAACAAACCTGGGCAACAAATAAAATCCAGTAAAAAGGCCAACCTGACGGTAACAAGCCATACAATCAGTGTTTTATCACCCACTTTAAGGTCATTGAGAGAGGCACAAGCTATGTCCGTTACAGCTAGATCCTGACAGAATTGTAGTCAGCAATGCAAATTATAAATCAATGCAAATATTATTCTCTTCTAAATCAAGTAATCTTTAATCCTATGTTTCAAGCGCCAACTATTCTCGGCTTATAGTTGCATCTAGATAACTGTATACTTTGCCATTGTTTTCTCTAGTATATCTAAGTTTCAAATTTAAACTGATGAAACATAGTGGACAACACAAAAATAAAAGTTAAAGAATAAGAACTATAATGGCAATCAATTCTAACAAACTTAAATCCAATATACTGTAGTTTATAACTTTGAAATTCAATGTTTCTTAAAAGAAATGTTACAACGAGTGGCGGATCTTGAAAAAAAATAATGGAGGCAAGAATGATATTTATTTTTTAAAATATTTATACTTAAAAAAATGTATCATATATTAAAATGTGTATTTTACAAAATAAAACATTCTCTTGTATAAGATAAAATATATACTAACCTGAATGATCAATCAAGTCATACAACTTGATTTTTTTTGTTTTTACCAAGGCACAATACAGTTCAGGTATAGATGATAGATTTTTTAAATCTGAATGATTGGAAGCATCAATAATAAAATGCTGAAGTTGAAATTTTAAAATCATCTTCTCTTGCTCAGTGAAATTACCAGGATAGTATTTTCCCACAAGAATGCAAATATTATCAATATTAAAAGCTTTATAAGCATCTTTAGGAGCTAAATGAGAGTTAAGTATCAAAAGCTCCAATGCTTTATCGCTAAACCTATTATTCGACTCAAGTAATTAGTTATATATTGTAACTAAAAATATTTCCATTCTATTATTTGTTCCATTGTGATATGATATTTTTGTGTGACAGGAGTGCCCTTATCGTGCTATAACAGGAGCACTAAAATCATGAATATCAATGTCATATTGCTTACAAAATAATGTCACATTTTTCAACAAATCAACCATCAATGCATATAAACTATTTTGGTCCTAAATTATAGAATAACAAAAAACCGACATCACAAAATCTTTCTGGTAAGTTTTGTCATATCTTAAACATGCTACAATATGAGGAATGACATGGCTCAGATTAGAATTTTAATAAGAACACAAAAGGGGAAAGGAAAATCCCACTTGTTTTCATTTGAAGGCAATACACGGGGTTCCTGCAAAACCATACAAAACAGAGATTCCACGTCAATGCAAAATAAGCAAAATGCGGCATACCCAGATGAATTTTCAGAGATTTAAACATGGGGCATTTACAAGGCAACAGCGAAAATAGTTGCGGAATCAACAAAGCTTCACTCTTGGGATGGATAGGAGTCATAGGACCAAACAGTTGCGGAATGAGTCGAAGATGAGATTGAGAACTGAGAAGCCAAGTTTGAGTGTTATGTTTAACTTTAAGTCAGACTTCAAAGTTCAAATTCAATTTGTTTATTTCTTTTTTACTTTTGGGAGATTGTGTAAACTAAAATTGCGTGTGTTATACGTTTTTAAATTTTTTCTATTTATAAATTAGTTTTATTTATATTATTTAATTTTTTATTAAAAAATTTTAAAAATATTATTTATAATTATATTTTTTTTATTACACTTCTTTTACACATTCACTTTTAACTATTGATATATTATAAACAAATTACATAAAAAATTATTTAAAAAAACATAATTATATAACAATTTTATTGGGGGGGAATTATTTATTTAAAAAATTATTTATACAAAAAAATTTTAAAAATTTTGTTTTGGGGACGCCATCACCCCCTATGTCTCCACGATAATCCGTCACTGGATAAAACTTTCGTATTGACTAAAAAAATATTTTAAAAGTAACATGACTAAAATATAATTAACACAAGTGAGTGTCACATTTGCTCTTTGCTTGCTAGAAAGAAATCCCACATTTCCTCTCCAATTAGACTAGACAGTGGAGATCATTACGATATCTTACTTACCACCTTGAAAGCCATCAACAGAGCGAACACTAACAGAGAAATCATGATCTGAAACCAAACTGCACTAACAAAGAAGATGAGGCAAGTGTTCTTCAAGCAAAAAAAAAATTTTTTTGATAGTTGTCTTTGAATTCTGAAAGTTAAAACAACCGAGAAAGTTATCTTAGTATGTGAAGGCACTCATCTTTTTTAAAGCTTAACCTTCCAAAGCTAAATGAAACATCCATTTGAATAATCAAAGGGTAACGAAAATGAAACATCCATCTAAATAATCAAAAAGTAGCCAAAATGTTTTTGTTTCATACCAGAGATGGTCATATCTTACAAATGACCACTTCAGAATAATAATGGGCTAGTAAGCATTATTTATAGCAGCAACAATAACAAAATAATAATAATAATAATAATAATAATAATAATAATAATAATAATAATAATAACATTTAGAGACCAAATTGCAGCAAAATTTTAGGGCCATTAAATATAATATAGATGTCTTTTGCAACTCTATCACAATCATGATTGTCAAAGGTCTTACAATGGAAATGCCACATATCTGCCGTGCATTTGCAACTCTCCTCCATATCCCTTTAGAATATACATTATTAAATATTTATGGAAAAAAAGGAATCTTATACCTTGTGAGCTTTAGTATAATGGTTTGCTTCCTCAACAAATATTTTCTTTCAATAAGAAACCAAAGGATTAAAATCAAACCTTGGATGTAGAACTATTATAAAAAATTCTATATGTCCATTTCAGGTGGCAGTGATGGGAATTTTGAGAAATGATAGAAGATCAATGAAGAAAAAGGAAATGGGGTAGAAATATAAACTTGAAAATTAAAATCTAGAATAAAAAGGAAAGTGCACACAAATAACAAAGAGAAATGGAAAAACTCTTTCAAATGAGAAAGATGAAACTAACAACATACCTTGTTTTCGCCTTCTTTGGAACGATGAGCCATCGCTTTATATATAACTTGTGGCAGCATGGAATTCCCACCAGCAGTAGTTGCTACTGGTTGTTTCCAAAATCTCAAAAACGACCTTAGCATTGAAAGCTGAATTCTCATGCATGAGAAAAGAAAATGAAAGAGCTTAGTTGAAATACAAACAAAGAAAAATGAGAGAGATAAGTGAGAAAGAAGATATAATTATTGGTCAAGGTGAAATTTTCAGTTCAAATTTTAAAATCAAACTAAGGAAAATTTGAAATTATTAAAAATAAATCTGTCAGATTTTGAAATTGTGAATTTTTTTTACAAAAATTTGAAATTGTACAAAAAATATAAATCCAATAAATATGACGGATTTTATATTAAACCAATATCAACAAATTTTATTCCAATGAAGAAATTATCAAAAATAGACATGATCAGAGGTCAATAAAATTGCGTGGGTTGGATGAGTTGACAAAATTCAAATTTTAGTTATATCTCATTTAATATTTTATTCTAATTCAAAAATAAAAAGAAGCAAACTGAAGAAATTTTGAAATTATCAAAAATAAATCTGCCAAGTTTTGAAACTACCAAATTTTTTTACAAAACTTTTGAAATTGAAAAAAAAATAATTCCAATAAATTTGGAATTTAAAATTAAAAAGAAGCAAACTAAAGAAAATTTGAAATTACCAAAAATAAATCTGGCAAATTTCAAATCATGGATCAAATGAGGAGATTTTATTGTAAACATTTAATCTTTATTTATGCAAATCAATCCATAATTTTTGATACCAAATGTCAACATTACGATGCTGAGTTGTTGCTGCGCTGTATTAGTAAGGCAACGTGGACCAATGGGATGATGATGATTTAAGATAAAAACGTGACAACGGTTATAACGCCTTTGGGGGAAGGAAGCTAATACTGGAGGGAAATAAAAGGATGTCAGCTGTCATTTTCTTTTTTATCAAAAGTATTAACTAGAATTTTCTCTTTGAATTCTTATGTTCATTCTCAGGAATCTTTCTCTACTAGAATCCCTTGTTATGTATTGAGTCCCTCAACCCATTTGGATCTCTGGAATTCCTTAGTTACTTGTATTTCAGTTGATGATTGATAAAGATTCAGAATTTACCTTATTAATTGGTATTGGAGCAAGCTTTTCTTGGACCTGATGGCTGAAGCTACGCGATCGCAAGCGTTTTTGCAGGAAATTGACGAGGCAGTTAATCAGAAGCTTACATCCATGGAAGGAGGATGGCTGAAGCATTTAATGCTAAGATGAATGAGATGTTTGAAACAATGCAAAGGATGATGTGCAAAGTCACCAAACAAAAGGATAAAATACCTGTTATGGATGAAGGTGAAGCATGATCAGCTGGTAACCGTTTTGGAGGTGAGTCATCTCAAAATAACCATCATTATTCATGCTCTACAAGATTAACAAGAATTGAATTCCCGAAGTTTGATGGTGAAGGAGTAAAGGACTGGATATTTGTGTGTGAACAATTTTTTTTAATTAATAATACACTTGAGAACATGAAGGTCCGATTAGCAGTAATTCATTTGGAAGGGAAGGCTTTACAATGGCATTATGCATATGCTAAATCCTTAGTAACTGCTACTCCACCTAATTGGAGTGATTATGTGAAAATCATTTGTGAAAGGTTTGGTGAAGCTTATGATGAACCAATGTCAGAATTAAAAAGGTTACATCAGACAGGGACAGTACAGGAATATCATGATCTATTTGATTCATTCTGACTAGATTGGACTTACCTGAAGAATATGTTGTTTGTTGCTTCCTAACTGAATTAAAACATGACATTCAGATGCATGTTAGGATGTTTCAGCCAAAAACAGTTAGAAAGGCTTATGCATTAGCTAAATTGTATGAGTCAGCCCACGTTCCTGGTAATTTGAATAAATCAGGGGCTAATCCTTCATCTAGATCTTATACTATAATAAGTCCCAAGTATGATGTCAGGAATCAAAATGTAGGCTAGATTCAAGGATTTATGGTGCCTTTATTACCTAGACCTACTTGTAATATTGCATCTTCTAGTAGTTCTAGTAGAACAAAAGCTTTAACACCTGCATAAATGAATGATAGGAGAGCCAAGGGTTTATGTTTTTTCTGTGACAAACCATATACCCCTGGTCATTACTTAAAGCATAAAAAAGTCCAGTTGCATTTCATGGAAGTAGGTGATGAAGAGGAGGTTATAGGTATTGAATTGGAAAATGAAATGGAAGTATCAACTGAATAGGAAATTCAACCTACCATTTCAGTTAATGCTCTCACTGGGGTAGCAAGTTACTAGACAATGAGAGTAACTGGTTTGCATAGGAAGAAATCCTTACACATTATAATTGATAATGGAAGCACTCATAATTTTTTAGATGAGAAATTAGCTTGCAAATTAGGGTGCATATTACAAGCCTTGGGTCTTCTTTCAACTGCAGTAGCTAATGGGAGTAAACTCAATATTTCAGCCATGGTTAAGGGGTTTAAGTGGAAAATGCAGAATACTATATTTGAGGCTGATATGATGGTCATCCCACTCTCTTGCTGTGATATGGTATTGGGTATACAATGATTAATTACATTAGGCCCAATTATTTGGGATTTCACTAAACTCACCATGGAATTTCACAGTGATGGGAAAAGGCATGTTTTGAGGGGGTTTCCTGCTAAAATTGTTAAGACCATTAAATCTCACCAATTAAATAAGCTGCTGACCTTGGAACCACATCTAACTATGATACAGGTATGTGGGGGTGCAGATGAAAACCAATTGTCAATGTGTCATGCCTTGACAACTCATGCTGATGAATCTTTAGAAGGAAATTCTGATATTATATCTTTAGTATTGGAGCAATATAAGAAACTGTTTGACGAACCTAAAACATTACCACCCTTGAAGGAAGGTCACAATCGCCATGTTCCACTAATTCATGGGCGAATCCAATTAATAAGAACCTTACAGGTATCCATTGTACTAGAAAGATGTTATTGACAAAATGGTGGAAGAGATGCTTAATGGTGGTATTATTCAGCATAGTACCAACCCTTATGTCTCTCCTATGGTGTTGGTGGGAAAAAAAGATGAAACATGGAGGCTATGCGTGGACTATAGGGATCTAACAAAGTTATAGTGAAAGATTGATTCCCTATACCTTTGGTGGAAGATTTAATGGATAAGCTTGAAGGTGCTTATGTTGTTTCTAAAATTAACCTCAGGCCAGGGTATCACCAAGTAAGAATGCATCTAGGAGACATTTTTAAGACTGCCTCTAGGACTCATTCAGGCCATTATGAGTATTTGGTAATGCCCTTTGGGCTTATAAATGCTCCTGCCACTTTTCAGCATCTTATGAATTCCATTTTTAAGCCATTCCTTAGGAAATTTGTCTCAGTATTTTTTGATTACATCCTTATCTACAGTCAGTCATTGAAAAATCATGTTTTTCACCTACAATCCATCTTTCTTTGATGGAAAATCATCAAATTTTGGCAAAAAGAAGTAAGTGTTACTTTGCAGTACCAAAAGTGGAGTATTTGGGTCATTTTATTTCCAAAGAAGGTGTTTCTACTAACCCAACTAAAATTCAAGCAGTGTGTAATTCGCCTATTCCTAAAAATATTAAGCTACTCAAAGGGTTTTTGGGTTTGTTAGGTTACTATAGAAGGTTTATAAGAAATTATGGTATTATTGTAAGGCCTTTGACTAATTTACTCAAAAAAGACAACTTCCATTGGGATAAACACACTGATGAAGCTTTTCAGGCTCTAAAAACTGCCCTCACCACTTTTCTAGTGTTGGCCCTTCTTAATTTTGCTAAACCCTTTATAATTAAGACAGATGCTTGTGGATATGGAATTGGGGCTGTGCTCATGTAAGAATAGCAGCCCATTGCTTTTGTTAGTAAAGCTCTCGGGCCTAAACACCAAGGTTTATCCGTTTATGAAAAAGAGCTTTTGGCAGTTGTCTTTGCAGTTCAAAAATGGAGACACTACCTTCTTAATAAACCTTTCATCATTAAGACTGATAAAAAAAGCTTGTAATACTTACTTAATCAGCAGCTTACTACACATGTGCAGCAAAGTTGGGTTGCTAAGTTGATCGAATTTGATTTTGAAATTCAATTCAAGAGTGGCAGCGAGAATGGTGCTACTGATGCTTTATCTAGACTTTCCAAGGCTCAAGTCTCTCTTATGGTTTTACATACAATTCAGTCCGAATTGATGAGTAAAATACAGCAGAGTTGGGAAGAGGATCTTGCTCTATAGAAGTTAGTACAACAGCTCCAAATTGATTATACCCATCATAAACATTACTCTTGGCTTAACAATGAGTTAAGAAGAAAATCTAAGATGGTAGTGTGTTATAATACTACACTTCGCACTTAAGTTTTGCAATGGCTCCATTCCTCTGTAGTGGAGGGTCACTTAGGGCGTGATGCTATAGTACAATGAGTTAAGTCTCTTTTTTATTGGAAAGGAATGACTAAGGATATTCAACAGTTTATTAGACATTGTCCAATCTGTCAAACTTGCAAATATGATACTGCAGCCTATCCTGGTTTACTACAACCACTGCCAATTCCTAGTGGGGTATGGACAGAAATTACTATGGATTTTATTGATGGCTTACCAAAGTCTAAGGGCCACACAACTATCTTTGTAGTGGTTGATCAGCTTTCTAAAGCTAGTCACTTTATGGCTCTTTCTCACCCTTATATTGCATTACAGGTGGCTCAATGTTTTATAGACAATGTTTATAAGCTGCATGGTATGCCTCTTTCTATTACATGTGACTGTGATCGTATTTTTATAAGCAATTTCTGGCAGACTTTATTTACTAGTCAAGGAGTCAAATTGTATTACTCCACTGCCTATCATCCTCAGACTGATGGACAGTCTGAGGTTGTGAATAGAGGTATTGAAACCTATCTGTGATGTATGTGTGGAGATCATCCTGCCACTTGGTCTCAGTGGTTGCCTTTGGTTGAATGGTGGTACAATACCACTTACCACACCGCTATTAAATCTACCCCATATGAAATTGTCTATGGACAGCCTTCACCCTTACATTTGCCTTATCTTCCTCGAGAATCAAAGGTTACACTAGCAGATAGAAGTCTTCAACAGAGAGAAGAAATGATTAAAGACCTTAAATTCCATTTGCAGCATGCCCATAGTAGAATGAAGTCATTTGCTGATAAGCATAGAACTGACAGACAGTTCCAAGTAGGGGAATGGGCTTATCTCAAACTCCAGCCTTACAAAAAATCATCCTTACGAGGCTCTTCTAACCAAAAGCTTTCCCCCACACTATTTTGGACCTTACCTGATTCTTTCTAAAGTTGGTTCTGTTTCATGTACTCTACAGTTACCCACTGGCACTACTATTCATCCTACTTTTCATGTTTCTCAATTAAAACAATATGTGGGCTCTTAGCCTGTTTCCTTGACTTTGCCTCCCTTACTTTTTGATCTTTTGTCTTCTAATCCTCTGGAACCTGAGGCAATTTTAGACTGCACTATGGTTAATCAGAAGGTCGTCCTGTCACTAAGGTCTTTATTAAGTGAAAAAACTGTTCTAATGATGCGACTTGGGAATTTTATACTGATATTGTTCACAGGTTTCCTACTTTTCAACCTTGAGGTAAAGGTTTTGTAAGGGGAAGGTTTGATACCGAATGTCAACATTATGGTGCTAAGTTGTTGTTGCGCTGTATTAGTAAGGCAACATGGACCAATGGGATGATGATGACTTAAGATAAAAACGTGGCAGCGATTATAATACCTTCGGGAAGGAAGCTGATACTAAAGGGAAATAAAAGGATGTCAGCTGTCATTTTCTTTTTTATCAGAAGTATTAACTAGAATTTTCTCTCTAAATTCTTATGTTCATTCTTGGGAATCTTTCTCTACTAGAATCCATGTTTTGTACTGAGTTCCTCAATCCGTTTGGATTTCTGGAATTCCTTAGCTACTTATATTTCAGTTGATGATTAATAAAGATTCAGAATTTACCTTATCAATTTTGCATAACAATAATGCCAAGATCTTATAACAAAATGAATTTCACAAGAACAATTTATCAAGAAATCGTACCTTAATCCATAGATTATAAATCTTTTATAAGAGATTAATTGCAGGAAGGAAGAAGACTTGAGTTTCTCTCTCTAAGACCCTTTAAAAATTTTGGCGCACTTTCTGATGGAGAGAAACTGTATCCTTTATAGACAGAGAGAAGACTATGTCCAAATTAGAGTTTCAATTATTTTCACATTCCATTAACATGAACAGTTACCTAAAAGTTATTTTCGTAACTGATCAATAGGAATTTAGCACTTAATATTATTAAACCGTAATTATCTTGTAGATAACCAAAAGGTAATAAACCAAAACCATAATTATCTTTTAAATAAATAAAATATGATACACCACAGGGATGAATTCAAAGGGGGGCAACCAGAGGCCTTGGCCCCCCTCCTCCTTCAATATATATAAATATATATAATTAATTTGTAATATTAGTTTTTTTCAATCTAAAAATATAATAAGTGGAGTATTTATAGTACTAATGTGACTAATTTTAAAGTAATTAGTTTTTGTTTTTTAAAGTTTTTTTTAGTATTTTAAAGAAATTTGGTTAAGTCTAATAATTTTTGGCTTTTCTTGTTTATCAAAATTTCATATTGTTATATTATTTTTTATTATATTTTTATTAAATAAATTTTTAATTATTCATCAGACTTTAAATTATTATCATAATTAATTTTTTATTTAATTTGTTAGTTCATCTTTTTTTCTTAAAATCCTAGTTCGACCCTCTTAAGTAATTTCTGGATCCGTCCTTGATAAACCATAATATCTTTTAAACAAATAAAAGATAATATTTCATTAAGTTACGTGGGCAACAAAACATCGAACATTTATTAAATGTATTTTTTATTTCTATTAATATATAATTGGTAATTCATAACTTTAGTTTATTAACTTTTTAAACAAAGAATTAAATTTTAAAAAAAGAGTAAGAGAGTGACATGTATAAGGACCACATAGTAACACATACAAGCATCAAAGAGTGACACTTATTAGCTTCTTATCAGTCCTCTGAAAATATTATACTTTAAAATATAGTAAAATTGAAATAATAATATTATTATTTCATATAATTATATCTCTTTTTTTTTCTCCGTCTCTTTACTTTTTCAAATTTTTATTATTTATTTTATTTTATTTTTTCATTTTTAGACTACCAACATTGTGAAAACTTTTCATTTATATATTAATTTGTTTAAATAATTACCAAATAAAAGTAATTGTATCACCATCTCGAAAAGACATCTACTTATTCTCTCACAATTTTATAAATTAAACTTATAATATACAAACTAATATATAATTAGTGATAAAAAGATTTTATAATTTATAAATTATCATATAATTGCTCTTAAATCATAAAGTTTTAACTGATTGATTAGACATATATGAATAAAATATTGTAACCTTCTTTCTATTTTGCTTATCTTATCATAAGCCTCTTTTATTTTTAAAATATGCACAAAATCTAGTTAAGTCACATCATTTATTTATTTTATTTCATTAACTAAATTACTCTTTTTTGTGTGTCCTCTTATCCTCAAATGTAAGGGTATAGTGGCTATATTGTAACAATAAATTCACACTTACAAGATTGTATATATATACATGCAACCACCCAAATTAATTTAGGATTATTTTTATTTGTATTTTTAAAATTATATTTTAAATTAGTATTTCGTGAAACTTATTTTTTATATTTCAAATAATATGAAAAATAAAACTTTATACCACACCACTAATTTTAAAATATAATAATTTTCAAAACATTTATCGTAACATAAACATAAAATAATGTAAGCTATTGTATTTACGTAATATAAAGTATATTCAAGAAGTTTTTATATTGCAATGTCTATTATATAATGTGATATCTCAACTTCACATGGAAAAAGAAATCAAAGCTTGAGAATAATTAATTTAATTCCAAATGTACTTATTTCCACGGGAAGTCAAAATAAAAAATGGCTAAGCAACAATTTTGTTACAAGAAATTCAAACTAGCATTGCGTGAACATATGATACAAAAATGTGATACCATTTAAGGACAAATTAATAAAAGAGGAATGCTCTTTTCCACAAAAAATCAATCCTCACAAAATTCATATAAAATGTTTTTCTAATAAATTATTATGTAGTGGGATGATGTAAATGTTATAAAATGAGTGTTTATGATGGTTAGAAAACGTTTTTTGTGAAATTTATGAGAATTAATTTTTGTGAGTATACTCTTTTTTATGTATTTTATAATATTATTCTAAATTTTTTTATATATACCACTTTAATTAACACTCAATAACAAAGTAAAATTAAAAATTATTTTTGATAAAATTATAAAATAAGAATTGTATCCTTTGTAAAAATATTTTTTTTGGTTATTATAAACTAATTATTCAATATATTATATATGTGATAAGGCTATTGAGTGAAAGTACATTAAATAGTTCATTAAGGGTAGTTTTGAGTTTTTATATAGATAACTAAAAGTTAACCATTGACTAATTGTTATTTTTTTTAAAATTGAAGTTATGTGTAACTTGTTTTAAAAATATAAGAAATGTTGAGAACATATCTTGATTAAAACAATTTTGATGAGCCAACTATGTTTTTAAATTAAAAATAATAAGTGTTAAGTATTTCTTTAATGAGCAAGATGTAACGTATTAGAAATGAGCAAGCTAAGTACCTAAAAAATAAAATAATATTTTTTGACAAATGATACTGTAGCAAATTGATAAATAATTTATAAATCTGAGATGACAAAAGAGATAGATATGTGGGAAAATTTATGAGCTCTAAAAGTTTGTTTTCAAAAGCGTAACTCCATTAAGAAGCCTTTTTGAAAAAGTCAAAATAGATTTATATTTTATCCAAAAATATAACTTTTGAAAAGGCAAGCTTCTGCCACTTACATCTATTTATGCAGCCTACAAAACAAGAAGATAATATACAAAAGATAACCATGCAAGTGGATCATAAAGCTATGTCCAAAATTGAAGACTAAGTGCTCGAGATCAAAGAGATAGCAATCAAACGGCCATTGAGAGTTAAAGTTGTAAAATCAAGGAGACAAATAGCTGAGTAGACTATATGAAGTACAATCATCAACTCAACGGCTAATTAGATGATCTTCAAGCATAAATATGCAACCTCAAGTGAAGTGGAGAACAAGTTTTACAAGAGCATAAAATTCAAAGAGCTTTACTCTGTAGCAAACTCTTCTCCATCGAGCTTTATATGAGATAATATCATGAGGGTGCCTTAGAGCTTATTCATTCATTTCAAGCTCCTTCAAGATTTGCTAGGTTACCTATGAGAAAATCTAGTGAGGTTAACTAAGCTGGGTCGTAAAAACCCAAGTGCTTAAGTCTGTTGTGAGTTTGCTAGGAACTTGTGAGAAAAATCTAGTGGTTGAGAGGCTACTTTTTTAGGAGTATAAAAAGTTGAGTGCTTGAGCCTGTGAATGAGTTTGGTTAGGTTCTTGGGAAAAACTCAATGAGAAAGTAGGTTGACTAAGGTATTGGTTATAAAAGTTGTGTTTAGCTTGTTCTTGTAATTTGTGATTACCCATAGTAAAATTTCTTTGCTTTGAACTTGGAGAGTAGACGTAGGATCTAACTTTTATTGGAACTGAACCATTATACATCGTAGTGCAAATTTCTTTTACCCTTATCTCTTAATTATTTTTACTTACAATTTCTTAAAACCATGTTGCTCAACGTATTCTTATTTCTTAAAAAGATCAATCCTTACATAATTTTTGTTATAATAATTGATCTAGCAATCCCAGTGTTTAAGTTTTAACAGTATATTTTGAAGGAACCTATTTCAACAAGTGTTTCTAAATTGATCAAACTTTCACAAGGACTTAAAAAGGAGCAACCAAGTTCTTTTGGTTTCTCATATAAGCAAGAATTTCTTGGAAAGAAATGATGAAGACTTTGTTCAATCAATTGTCTACTTAGTTTGGTAAGTCATTGAAAATGATCCTCATATACCAAGAAAATCTGTTAATGGTATAAGCTTACCAAAGACTAAAGCAGAATAGTCTGAAAGTGACATCAAAATGGTGGAAACAAATGCAAAGGATAATCAACCTTCTATACTGTGTAGCAAATGTTGAAGAATATAGAAAAATCTCCATGTTTAAATCAGCAAAGGACATGTGGAAGAAATTACAAATCACCTATGAAGAAATTGTTGAAGTTTGAAGACTAAAATCAACATATTAGTTCATGAATATGAACTATTGAAGATGAAGGACAATGAGAAAATATAAGATATGTTCAATAGGTTGTCTAGTATCATAAATGATCTGAATGCCTTGGGAAGAACATACTTCAACAAAGATCTTGTCAGGAAAGTTCTTTGAGTCCTTACTAAACGTTGGCAAGCCAAGATAACTACAATACAAGAGGGAAGAAATCTAAATGAAATGACCTATGATGAGCTAAGAGGCAACCTAATTGCCTTCGAAAATAATTTCATAAAAGGTGAACCTACTACAACAAATGAAGACATGGAAAAATGATTTGCCTTCTTTACAAGAAGAATATAAAAATACTACAAGAAAAATGGCTACTATCCGAAAAAGGGTCAACCCAAGGGAGAGAACTCAAAAGATCAGGTTATCTGTTATGAATGTAAAAAGTTAGGACACATGAAAGTTGACTGTCTACTTCTCAAAATGAAATACTCAAAAGATAAGAAAAAGAAGGCTATGGTTGTTGAGTCAACATGGAGTGAGGAAGTTCAATATGATCTATCAGGAAGCAACTCTGATGATGAAGAACAACTTGCAAATCTTTGTCTCATGGAAAAAGATCAAACAGAGGATGATGTAAACAATAATAACTCTTACTCTTTTGATGAATTAAAGAAGGATTTAACTTACTATTTGAAAATTATAACAAATTAGGCTAAAAATATTATACTCTTAAGGAATCACATCGCATTACCTGTTATAAATTGAAAAAGCAAGTAAAGAAAAAGTAGTACTAGAAAAAGAA
Organism: Ceratonia siliqua; assembly: GCA_034509205.1. Classification (NCBI taxonomy): domain Eukaryota; kingdom Viridiplantae; phylum Streptophyta; class Magnoliopsida; order Fabales; family Fabaceae; genus Ceratonia; species Ceratonia siliqua. The sequence goes on along the minus strand of JASKGM010000013.1, from coordinate 2,889,959 downwards.
AATAAAGAGCTAAAAGGTGTAAATGAATCTCTCAAGAGACAAGTTGAATCATTAAAAATAATATTTTAAAATTTGCAACTAGCTCAGGTAAGCTAGATAATGCTAGATTCCTTAAGAAAGCCTCTTAATAGATCTGGTTTAGGATTCTCTAAAAGAAAATCAGAAAAGAAAAAAAAATTCCTCCAAAATTTAAAGGAAAACAAAATAATCATTCACATAAGAATAAAGAGAAAATAAGGAATAAGAAAGCATGTTATTGCTGTAGAAAAATAGGACATGTTATAAAATATTATTTCCTAAAAAGAAACTCTCGGAAAAAGATTAAGCAAGTATGAGTTTCCAAAAGTATCACAAATCCTAAAGGAGTAGTTACTAACCCTTAAGGACCTAAGATAGTTTAAGTACCTAAGATTGGATGAAAATCTCTTTTGTAGGTGTGTCTGAGTTCAAGATACAAGAAAGAACAATGGTGTCTTGATAGTGGCTACTCAAGACACATGACAAGTGATGCCATTGAGTTTTTTTACCTTGAAATAAAATAATGAGGTACAGTTACTTTTGGTGACAACAAAAGGGTAAAATCATCGGTGTTGGTAAAATTCCTATAAACTCTTTCTCCATAATAGATAGTGTTTATCTTGTTAAAGGATTAAAATATAATTTGATTATAAGCATAAGTCAATTATGTGATAAAGGACACAAAGTAATCTTTGGAACATCAAAATGTGTTGTTTTTTACATGCATGTAACCATGTTTTATTCTCTGGATTAAAGCATGAAAATGTATATGTTATACATCTAGAAAAGATCTCTCTAAAATATTTTGATTGTCTTACCTCTACACTTGATGAAAATTGGTTATGGCATAAAAGATTTGGTCATGCAAGTATGCACCTAATTTCCAAATTAGCAAGGAAGATCTAATTGTGGGTTTACCAAAGACAAAATTTGAGAAAAATCATATTTGTGAAGCTTGTCAAAAAGGAAAACAAGCTAGATCTTCTTTCAAAAGTAAAAATCATATCTCTACTTTGAAACATTTAGACATATTACATATGGATTTGTTTGGCCCTGCTATAACACAAAGCATGTTTGGAAAGAAGTATGGCCTAGTTATTGTTGATGATTTCTCAAGATTTACTTGGGTCTTCTTTCTTACTCATAAGGATGAAAGTTTTATCATTTTTGAAAATTTTTGCAAGAAAGTACAAAATGAAAAAGGATATCTTAGCAAATCCATAAGAAGTGATCATGGAAGAGAATTTGAAAATTAATCTTTTGAAAATCTTTGTGAAAATCTTGGAATTAATCACAATTTTTCTGCTCCAAGAACTTCTTAGGAAAATGGAGTTGTGGAAAGGAAAAATAGAACTCTTCTTGATATGTCAAGAACAATCCTTTAGGATAATGAGCTTCCTAAAAAATTTTGGGCTGAAGTTATGAACATTGCTTGTTATATCTTAAATAGGTATTTGATAAGATCCATACTTAAGAAAACTCCTTGAATACTCCACATCAAGCAAGGCCTATAGAGTTTGTAATAGAAGAACCATGACTATTGAAGAAACTATTCATGTGTATTTGATGAAACGAACTTTTCTCCTTTAAGTAAACAAACATTATCTATTTCTGAAGAGGATGAAAATTGTGAAGGAATCTCTTTCAAAATGGATAATCTGAATTATGTGATGAACTTGAATCTCGAATAGAGCATTCTTAGGCTCAAATGGTACAAAACATCAGATAGAAATTACTCAAGGACACGAGAATTACAATGATGACATCCAAGACAGAGAATGTCAAAGAGAAACTGAGCAAGCAAGAACTTCAACTAGAATTCCTTGAGAATGGAAAAAGACTCCATCATTTCCATCAGAATTGATCATTAGAGACTCCACTCAAGGAGTAAGAACTAGAGCTTCATATAAGAATATGAATCACATGGCATTCATGTCTTAAATGGAGCCCAAGAATGTTCATGAAGCACTTAAAGATGAGTCATGAATAATAGCTATGCAAGAAGAACTAAATCAATTTAAAAGAAGCAAAGTCTAGACTATTGTGCCTACCCCTAAACATCAATCAATCATTGACATAAAATGGGTGTTCAAAAATAAAGTTAGATTGGTTGCTTAAGGTTACAATCAACAAGAAGGTATAGACTATGGTGAAACTTTTGCACCAATAGCCAGATTAGAATCCATTAGTATGTTACTTGCATTTGCATGTTTTAAAAGCTTTAAACTATTTCAAATGAATTTAAAAGTGTCTTCTTAAATGGTTTCTTAAATGAGGAAGTTTATGTTAAACAACTACCTAGTTTTAAGCAAGTTAAACTTTTTAATCATGTGTTTAATTAACTAAACTTCTTTTTGGTTTAAAACAAACTTCTAGAGCTCCCGCTCCTTAAAAGCCCACAGGGACGGAGTTGATGCTCCCACATCCATAGCATGAGTAGTTAAAGCAAGTGAATGATTTGAAATTCGAGTTATTTCACAGAATAACACTCGTATATATTGAGCTCGTAATGGTACCTCACAATTCAAAAGTTTCTCTACAGCTGAAGAATGAGCATGTTCTTGGGCCATCGTAGAAACATAGATAGGGTCAACGACAGAACGAAGAACTCACCCCAGATACAGCTTTTTCGTACACGTTCACTTGCATCACATACACAAGTGCTCTCTGAATCGTGCAATAAGGTCACCCATAACACGACTCTCCCACTTGAGTTACCTTAGCCTCAGGCCATGCTATTCAATGATATTGGAAAAATGGCAGCGTAACGTAACAACTAGTATTGAAAGTTGGTCGCCTTTTGAGGGAAGGAAAAAGTTTCAATAGGAGCCCTACTTCCCTCTTTGCAACCTCATCAATTCAAAAAAATCGCAAACCAATTTCTTTCTTAGTCACGGGGCTTCGCGCACCTTTAGTACTTTGCTTATAGCTTTTTTAGGTTATGTAATAGAAGGGGGGCTTAGCTCTGGATCCCCTCTGCTTGCAGAAATGAATGGATCAGAATGGGGGCTAGGTTCTATTTTTGGGCCGGGCGGGATGTGAAGGGCATAAGAGAAGATTGCCCTCCTAGTAAGGAAGAGAGGACAAAGGTGCTGTCATCTATCTCGACCAGTTTCCAGAGGCGTTGAAAATCCAGACCGGCTCAGAGAATCACCGGTGCCTTCGGCACCTTTCGTTTCGCCATTCGAAGTACTACTTCTGCCTTCCCTTTTTGTAACATACCCAGGCGCCTTCATTTCAAATCACTAAGAAAAAATCAATACCAATCAAATCAAAGCCCTATCTAAGTAAAGCTTCGTCTATTATTTTTTTGGCCCCAGGGGAGTTTACTCAACCCATTCCCCAGTCTTCCGCACTGCTCAAGTAAGTGTGCGACTCCGTATGAGGACCTCCTTCACTTCTGCCCACTCTCCGTTCACACGGTTCTCAAAGCAGAGAAGGAAGGGTGGGCAGTAGGTACCATAAGCCCTCTGTCCCACACATCTATCCAGAAGTAAGTGTAGTTCACTAGTTCCACCGAATGCTCATATCTCTCGGCAAAGATCGTGTAAGTGTGTAGTTATGCTTCGGATGCTTCGCCATAGAATAGATCGACCTAGTTCCCGTTCTTTTTAAGTGTACTCGCTTTATATCTCCGACACACAAGGAAGGACGCGATGGTAAGGAAGCAACCCTAGCCTCTGTCCGGCCGATCATTTCCCTGGCATCTTGCATTCACGCCTCCGTTTGACTGCCGCTTGGGGATGTAGTTGTAGATACGTTAGTCTTAGTGGATCGTTGGCTCTAACTGTTATCTCCTTCTACGACATGCTGTTGTCGTCGCCATATTCCATATGTCACTTAGTCATCTCTGCCTCGCTGCGGGTTAGCACCTCCGAAAGAAACGAAGGACTTCATTTAGTGACTCTGCGATTGCCCTCCGAACGATCAGAATAAGGTAAAGCTTGAAGATAAGTTTTGTACTCTATTAATTTCTTAGTCCCTCTAGTTAGGTGGGCGCCGCCGATCTTTTGACCAGATCCCCCTAAAAACCGTATGTGCGGGTCTCCCCGCATGCGGTTCATGCTATTCGAGGTGGCCCAGCCCAGCATTCATTCGTAAATCCAGTAGTGAAATTAAGACTGCTTGACCTTGGAAGCTAATTCGCGTGTAAGTAGCGCTGTCTGTCGTACCGTTGACTTTATCTATTCATTGAATTAACTTTCTTTTATTTTTTATATAGGCTCGCTCCCTCTTTTTCCAAGAATTGATGCACTTCCCCTTTACTTCAGAGGGCCTTCTCTAATAGAGGAAAAGCCTTCCATTTCCATCAAATGACCTCGCCTCCCCTGGCTCTTCCACCATCTAGGCTCCCTTTCCTACCTATGCTATGCTCCCCCAGCGCAGGCCTACCATGCTTTGCGCCTGCGGCGTTTTCCCCGGACGGTCTTTGCTAGTAATGCCATCCTCCCCGCTGGCTGTATGGGCAGGTTGTCCCTTGATGTTGCATTCTGTTAGGCTATGGATTACAGGAACAAATATAGTTGAATGAGACAGTAGGTGGGTTACACGTTCCACTGTGCCGGGATGTGAGGTGCAGGTGGTGATGATCACCTCGGGGTATGCACTAGTGCCCTTGACAGGCACTCCAAGACCCGTCAACGCTCATGAAAACCCAAGTCGGTCAGTCCTCCATTCATCTGACCGGAGGTGTGGATAACGAGGCCACCTTCACAACATTCTCCCTTCTGTTTTTATGTTGTAGTAAGGTAGGGTGGTTCGCTTGAGTTGCTAAACCGCCCCTTAGCCCGATGCTCATGACGCACTACGGAACCTCCACCGTGCCGGGGGACCAAGCAGGGCATAGCTAGCGGCATAGGAGCCGACTCGGCGTCAGCGGCT
>JASKGM010000013.1:2830406-2841811 GCA_034509205.1 Ceratonia siliqua | reverse complement strand
TCCGAAATCTGATTCAAATCCAATATAGCACCTATGGGTACATAAGAAATGTATTGAATCGATTCTTTTTAATGAATAGATCCGATCGCAACTTCGAATATGGAATTCAAAGAGATCAAATAGGAAAGGATACTCTGAATCATAGAACTATAATGAAATATACGATCAACCAACATTTATCGAATTTGAAAAAGAGTCAGAAGAGCCATTTTCAATCAGAAGATATGGTTCGATCGATTACGTATTAATAAATATTCGATTGATTGGTCTGAGGTTATCGACAAAAAAGGTTTGTCTAAGCCATTTCGTTTCTTTTTGTTAGAGAGTCCTACCCTTCGTGGCTCTTTTACATACAATGCTTGCTAGGGATCCTTTCTACCATCGCAAACTAACCTAAGAAAAGCTGACGAGAAAGCTTGAATTGAGTCATCAGACTGGAGATTCGCTAGCATACCTAGTCCATCGACTCTGTCATTGGGTCCATCTGTGCCATACCTTTCTTATCTCGCTAGCATCCCCTATAATAGAATCTCGAAGCTGGAAATGCTTGTTTAAAAGGAAGTCCTTCCTCGAAACTGGTGTATATCGAAAGAGCTTTATAGCCGAAACTTTTGCTATATCCTAAACAGGCTAGCTTGTCCCACATTAATCAGATGAAGACTCAGATCTAGCTCCTTAATTGGCTCCCGCTCTAACCGCTTATTGGCCATCCTTGCTATTAGCTAAACTGGGATTGGCGAAAGAGCTTGATAATGAGTCCCGCTATTTATAGATAAGGGTTCTTCCTTGTTCACTAATTGCAGAAGGAAATGATGCTTTCTTAATTGGCTTGATTCCATGCTTCCTGTTAGCTACTGCCTTTAGCCGCTGTTTGATCTCTCCTTTATGAGGAAGACTGCCATTTCACATTGCGTTAATAGTAGTTCTCGATTAACGTCTTTATTGAGTGCTTGATGGAATCGATTTGTGTTTGTTAGGACTTCATTTTCCACAAAAGTGGCTCTTTCATTCTAGCTCGAAAGCTCTCTATATCCTAAACTGGTCTTCTTCCAGGAAAGAGGTATGACCAAAAGTGCTTAGCTTCCTGGAAAGAGCTGTTGATCGAAAGACTTCTTCTTCCCCAAAATGGGCATTCTCGCGCGGGTGTATATGTAGTCTTCGGGGAATCTATTCTTTTAATTGAGATTTCCTTTAAAGACAAGTTCACTAGAATAAGGGCCCCATTAAGCTTGCTATTTAGCTTTAGAGCCATTTCTTTCTTCTGATTATAATGACTTCTTTATTAGGATTAACTCCTTCACTATTTCAAATTAGAATCCTAGCTTGACCGGTTAGCTACTTAGTGGCCGTTAGTTCCTTTCTTGCTATCATCTAAAGACTTGGTATGGCCGAAACGGCTGTCTAATTAGGACCGCTAAACAGGTGTACATCAGAAAGAGCTGTCTATCCGAAAGTGATGTGATCATCGAAAGCGCGATGGGCTAAAGTCCTGTATATCCAAAAGTGCTCTTGGGACTGGAAGAGCTTTGTTAGTTAGCGGCAAACCTAGATTAAGGCTATTTAGCGGCCTCTGAATACCTGGCTTGATGCCTAAGCTCGGGAGTAGCAAGCAGCCCGCCGCCTAGTCAGAGGAGTATCAACCAGCAGTTGCGCTGGATAGAGGACTTTCTCTTTTTTTAGGGTACTTTATTTGATTTAGGGTCCTAGGCTTTACAGACCAGAAGAGCGGTAAAGATCAAAGAGAAGGGCTAAGAGAAAAGGATGGAGCCAGATAAGCAAATCAATTCCAATCTTGTTGAAATAGAGAACTGAAAAGTAAGATAGTGGCATCTATATAATAAAATAAGCAGGAAGAATCAACTAGTCGAAGAAATAGGACTGAAAGCCTGAGGTTAGGGTCGGGCGGACAGACTCAGGGTCTAGCTTTCTTTCAATTTTAGGTTTGTTTTCATTCTCGTCGTCTTAGCCTTAGACAAGTATACCGCGGTTCAGCCATATCCATACTAGGAGTCAGCATTTGTTGCACTTTAGGCTTTGCCCCAAACATCTGCGGCCATATTCCTCATCTGCTTCCGTGGATTAAGAAATGGCTTTCTTTAAGCCGAAAAGGAGAAATGATTCCAAGCCCATCGCTCTTATGTAAATAGGAGTTGTAGTTAGGATTCAGACCTGATTGCTATTGGTGCCCTTTATTTGATCCTACTCAAAGCAAGGAAGGTGACTAGGAGAATAGGGCGCGGCTTCACGCAAGCAAGGAACACAAGGAAGAGGCACCCAGCATTAGTCAGGTATATCTATCCCTTCCTCCCTCTGTTTGTCTTCTTCTCGCCGCTTTTCTCGTCCATCCTGCCCTGCGCCGCTTACAGATTCAGTTGCTGGTATCTAAGCATCCATTAGTTAAGGGGGTTGGGGCGCGAAGCGCAAACCGCTCTTCGATCTGCCGGTGAGTTGGACGGGAACGAGACACAGGGGGTTATCTATGAAGCATTTGAATTGCCCCTGATTATATTATAGGTGGAATAGTTGAAAGTCTTCTTCTTAGGGGATTTTCTTTTTTCTTATCAACATAGAGTTGGAACTTAGCCGTGTAAGTTGCGAGTGGACCAGTGTGAAGCTGCTTTTTTTCGTTGCCGGCCAGAGCTCCTAGCCGACGACCGGCTACCCCTTTCGAGCTCAGCTGACCCCTTCTTGATTCAGTTTTTTCCCTATTTGAGATAGATGAATCAATGGAACTTTGATCCCCGGTTCCTGCTTGGTCAATTCCTGGAAGGCCCCTATTAATGTAATGATTGAACAATCAAAGTGCGTTTGCCGCGACTACGAGCTGCCAGTGCGCCTTTCTTTGAGTCGCCTACGCTCGGGGTCGAGAACTGGTTCAAAAGTAGAAGGTGGTCCAAAACGAGCTAACGCGAGTTTTCGAACGACGCTTTTCCCGTTTTTGAACATCACTGAGATAGGCCTTTCCCCGAACCATTGACCGAGGGATTCATTCAATGGAGCTTTATTTGTTTGATCTAGTAAGGGGGGGTGTTAGAAATAAGCCACCGCCCGACGAAACAGCGGTTTACAACAGAGCGACCCCGGACATCGAGCGAAAAGCTCCAATGCACGTATTCGGAGCTACGCGGATGCCGTAGTCGCAGAAGCCGGATCAACATCATGACAACGGCATTCTGGAAACCGTTGGGCCAGCCACAATTGGTCTAATGTCTGGGTGCGTATGGCGGTACACTGAGAGCACCTTTCATTTCAAGCAATTGTAATAAATGAAAAAGAAAAGAAAGAAGCTTTTCGGGTCGATAACCTGTTCGTCGTCTTTTTCCCGCTTTCACCTTCGATTGCGAAGGGATTTGAGGCCGGTTTTCAATTCGCTTCTCTCTCTTCGGCGAGGTTTGAACTTCGCGTGGTGGGAAGGCCTTCACGATTCGCATCTTCCCGTCCAGCAAAAAAAGTGAAGGGGAGCGGACAGCGAGTTGGAGGACGCTGCAGAACCGCGTGATTGATCCATCTGCGCTATTCCCTAATTGAAGAAAGCCTTCAGAGCCCCTACCATTCTATTTTCCTACCATTCTATTTAAAAAAATGAAAGCTGACTAGCAATCGCTCGTTTTTCTTATTAGCGGATGTTAATAATGAAAGACAGAACATATATTAGAAGGCAATCCCCGGTCCTATCGATTTCCGATGGATAACAATCCATCTTTCTCGCTTTCGCTCTTTCTCCCCCCTCTATTGCCGGCGCGAGGGTTCCGGGCATGAGAACGCAAGTGCCGGAATCAAACAAAAGGTCCGAACGTCCGAGGACGAAAGAAAAAATGCTCCGCGGGGAACTCGTTTCATGTCGGCGTATTCGTGCCGGTTAGACGTCGGCCATGAAATCCATCACTATACCGAGCAGATCACGGGCATTCACATCCATTTCTATAGAGCAAAGGGAACTGTGCGCGATTCTCTCGTGAATCGCCTTCAGCAAGGTATGGCACTCAGGGTCTGAACCCGGGGAGAAATCTTTCTTCATAGATACAAGACATTCGTTGCTGATCTAAAAAAGATCTTCTCCTTATAGATAGGGCGTTAGCGGACGTTTTTCATTCTTCACCCGGTCCTTAGTAGCGTTGACAAAGGTAACCGGTTAGGTTGACTTTGGAAACGGGCTAAACAGGCCTATAGGTTCGCCTTTCTAATAGAAGAAGTATAATTAGATAGAAGTATATAGAATTAGCCAGATCGTCTGAAGCATGAACAGAATAGCCTTTGTTCCGAAGGCCTAGCGAGTCAAAGGCGGTCCTTTTCTTTCCCCGGACCGATGACTCGCTTGTTCAGTACTACTAACTATTATAGGAGGATGCCGTCCCCTCGGGACTACCAGGGTGTTATTGGGAGCTTCGGTTGTTGAATCTCGTGCAAGTTAGGTTGTGGTTGTATTGGCTGCAAGCGGCCTGATTGAGATGGGCGCTTTAGGTGTGTGTTGACCATGCACTCTCGCGTCGTGTAATGTCGTATGTATGATAGAGGTGGTGTGGTGATTGACCTCAATGCTAATGGTTATCCCCAAGGTTCAACGAATGAATGGAGCTATGATCGTACCCGGATAGAGATGATGGTCTTCCTCTGATGTCTCCAAGCCGGCCATAATAGAATAGATAGGCGAAGCAGCCAATAGCAGTCTGTTCTCGCCTATCGATAGATAGCAGGTTGCTTCCAAGCTCAAACCATTTGAAACGGAATTGCTAATTCTTGTTATTGATAGAGTGGTATTCTCCGCCCCTGTAAAAGAAAGTAGAGGGGGAGAACTGGAAGCCCCAAAATAAAGGAAAAAGAGCAAAGGATTTACAAGTCTAATGGGAGAAGAATGGCTGACACGTTGACTGCCTTCGATACTATAAAATATAAGCCAAGCGGTCTAACCCCCGGGGCGGACCCCAACCGAAAGGCGCTAGACGGACTAACGGCAAGCGAGATAAAGAAAGCAGCTGGCCCTATGTAAAACCTTGCCGTGGGAGAGTCTTTCTCCAATGAGAATAAAGAAAGTTTTTGGGCAAGACAAGAAAGGAACTCGCCCTTATCCACCAAGGGATAAGAGCCTATTGCTGGCGATGACTTGGTGAAGGGAATCTATGAGAGAAGGTTCTCGAACCGGGTTCCGCTCTAGATAAAATAGAGCGCGGAGCCAACGAGTTCGGTCGAACAACGTAACGAGTCTAAGGGCGGGATCAAGCTTGAAAGGAATGGACGGGCGTAGGCTTAATAGTGAAGGCAGACCCCCCTGCTGATAGATATGAGATCAATGACTTAAAAGAAAAGATCTATGTTTGAGAAAGCGAGAGCCATCACATAAGGTAGACTTCTTTATTGCGTTGCGAAGAGAGATCGAAGACGAAGATTTTCTGACGCAGTGCGGGCACTGGATGGAAAAGACAGATTAAGGGAACAACCTACCGGAGGGGCATACCTCAAGGAGCACCAATCTCCCCCGGCAAACATCTATCTGCACGAAGCCGACCTATGGATAGAAAGAAAGATGCAGGAAAGGAAAATGAAATAGAAAAGAAAAAGATGCTTTGGGAGTGTGAGATAGCTTTACTATAAAGGCGGGGAGTACGCAGCCGAACAACCGCAGGGGCTTCCAGCAGTGATAGCTGAACTAACCAGATGGGCCGCCCAAAACCTGGAGCTGACATTGAAATCGGAAATCAACGTCGGATCCCGGCTATCCGAAAAACGCAGCAGGAATCTGTCAATTTTAAGGATTAGGGGATCACAAAATGCAATACAACAAGGGGCGAACCAAACGCTTCCGCGAAGGAAGAAGCTAATCAATCAGAATGGAGACAGGGAGGAGAGGCGAAAGAGAGATTTTCGAGCCTGCAAGCAGCAAGCAACAACGGCTAAAAAGCCGTTGCGCGCTAGCTTGTAGTTTAGGGGTATAGTAGGGGTGCCCCTTTCTAAAACTGTTCTCTAATATTAATATAAGGAAGGGAAGCTTTTTGGAACCCTAGTTTCCCCCAACCTATACTATACCTTACTAATCAAAAGGGGCTTACGTTTTTCAGCTGCATTGCACTGCCGCATAAACAATGGATCCGCTGGGCTGGATGAGCAACCTTCTATCTGGCCTCTGTACCAGTAGTGGAGTGGCTTGCTACTTTCAATCAGAAAAGGAAGATTGAGCAAGGCAAAGGAGAATTTGTCCCCTCTTCTCTGGTAACCCGCCGCCGCATATGTAGAAAAAGAGGGAGCGGGGAAGGAAGAACAACCCTTTGACTTTGGCACATGAGGTGGCGGGTTTGGCTAGGTAACATAATGGAAATGTATCGGACTGCAAATCCTGGAATGACGGTTCGACCCCGTCCTTGGCCTCGAGGAGTGGTGAGCAGCACGGAACTTGAATCAATCAAATGGTAGGGCTTTCCTTTGTTAGAAATCCACAGAAAAAATTTTGGAACTTCCAAACCAAAGAAATGCAACATGAGAAGTCGCTTTTTACGTTACGCTTTAATAGAATGAAATGAACCCACATATAAAAAAGGGTAGAATACGCGCCCTATGGTCGATCGAAGGTCCTGTGCCATTTGTACTCAAATATATCTGACCTTAAATCCATCTTTGTCCAGCCAGCTCATAACAAAATGTTAGACCCATCTCAGGGCTGACACAACCGAATTGGTTGAGGAAAAGGAAACCCCAGCGACCAAGCACTCCCGCCCTCGGTCTTCCTTGCGGCTTCAATAAGCCGGCCGGGTGAATCTTGAGTCTAGGCGGAAACTCCAAGCGACACCTTCCCCACTTTGACCACTCTTATAGGAACTTAAAGACTGTGCCCCTATATATTCGACTTCCAGATCACATCCAATTAAATCAAGATGTGCCTTGGCTGTCAAGGTAATTCAAAAATGTAGGGCATTTTTTATCAATCTAGATTATAAGACTTCACTGATCTGATTAGGAGGAAGAAGTTCACTCACACTTCTCGAAGGAGTCCCTCTCTGAGGCAAGGCTTTACCTCGAATCCTTAGCAATTTCACATTTCTGACAAAAGTCAATCAAGTGCCCGCCCTTCCTCCCCTCAAAAAAAAGGGGAATCTATTTCGCGCATCGGCATGCTTCTATCCTTTTGCCCTCGAATGGCAGCATGAAATTAGATCTACTATAAAAAAGAGAAATCATTCAGTCTTTTTACGAGCTGAAACAGCTGGAAAGAATACAGCATTAAAGAAACTAACCCTTCAGAACAAGGCACGGCATCACTCAATTTTCGATCAAGAAGTGACATATGTGCGGATATGGGTGACTATGGCAGTACGGCTTATGTAGGTGCAAGCCCCAGAATAATCAAAGAAATCCTATAAATAAAGGTCTTTGTTCCGCCTTCTATTCTGGTTCTATTCCCATGCCCAAGACCACAGCAAGTCGCGGTCGAGGCATATAGTACTAGTGTTTCCGGTCAATCCCTGGTCCACTTGCGAACTCTTTAGCCCTAAGAAGCATATATATATGAAATATATGGCTATAAAGCTGAGTATGAAGGTGATCAACACCTTGTGGTGGAGTATGCCAAACAGTCGTAGTCATCGACCTATTTAAGACCGATAAACCCAATAAGTAGGAGAATACGGCTTGAACGAATATATGGGTGCTTGATAATATTCCATTCCTTACAGCGATAGAAATCCCTATTTATGATCGTGAAAGCCCATAAATGAGAGCATAGGGTCGTCTTCTATTGGTACTCTAGTCGACAGAGTTCATGCGTAAGGAGTCATGTCATCTCTGGTCAATAGAGCAGGAGATTGGTAAGCTCTATAAGAGAAGCGGGTAGGTTGAATACATATCAATAGGTCTATCTCCTTAGCCTATGGTATAAGACTCGAAAGGACTAGACCAAGGCTTGGAGTATCTAAAGCCACTAGGCGACCTATTGGAGTATATTAAGGGCTTTAGTCCCATTGGTTGAATGCATAGCGTTTGGGGTCTTTCCTCATCCCTACTACTCTGGCTCTATCCCCATGCCCAATCTCTGACACCTAACCTACTAGCCGACAACGAAAATGGGCTAGCGAAAACCCGGACTTCCATCGGGCAATCATAATCCGCAACCGGCTTTATAGCCTTGGCGCTCGGCCTCTTGGAATTCTTGAAAGATGAACCTAAGGCGAAAGGATCTTTATAATAAATAACGGGCCCTCCCTCTTATTGTTTAATCTGATGCTGACTTATGAGCCCTAGCTTCCGGATTTTGAGTATGAAGAGAATGAGGCCACTTCTATGAAAGCCATTGATGCCTTAAAGACGGCTAGTTGACTAAGAAGTAAGTCGCCTCCTTTTATGGTCGATCAAGGGAGACTGATCTGATCCTCGGTTGTGTAAGTAATAGCAGGGTGGTCGTAGATCAGAAAAGCCTAGTATGATCAAGGAACGATTCTTTCTTTTGACTTCTTTATCTATAGCTAAAGTCAGACTATATAGTTAAGGCAAGTCGCTTATCTCTTATCTCCTTTTGATTGAAAGCAGTCCTCACAGGCGGCGGGGCATCCAACTCATGGACTTAAGTCCTCTGCCGAGAACTTACAACATAGGGGCGACCTCCTCTTCTTTGCTTACCTTTAATTTAAAGCTGTCAGTCTGCAATACTTGCTCATAAGAACCCTAGTCCCGTTTAGGCACCTCTTTCTGGGGCAACTGATCCATTCTATGAACCCGATTCTTATCCGCTATTGAATGATTTATCTCCGAGTTAGTGCTCTCTAGTCCTCTCGAAATCGGGCTTCCTCGCTGAGTAGCTCCTTGAGTTTCCTACTATGATTGGGGATTGGGGTTCGAAAGATAGGCTTGCAGCGGATTCAACCGATCGATTCCCCGTGGCATATAAAGATGGGCGCGAAGCATAAGGTTAGTAACGTTCAATCGGCGCTGATAACTTTCTTTTCTCCCTCGGGGGTGGGCTTTGTAGGAGTTGGACGAGATGCAACACTTTTTCCTCAAGGAGTTGGAGCAGCAGTAGTTGACTCGTATTAAAGAATAAGACCGGCCTATGGTGAAAGGGTTGAGAGTGGATTCCTTTCTTTAATGCATTCCACCGGGGCGACTGGGGTACCTACCTTTTTTGGGGGATACGCTCATTCAAGCTCAAGCCTATTTCTATCAGTATTTACGTAATTTAAAAAAAGAAGAAAGGCAAGGGAAATTAATGGCTATCAATCCATTCAAGGATTATATTATAGGGGCATTCCTGCATTAGTTGAGTGCCTAGTCGGGGAATCGGTTTCATCTGCTCCTTTGAATGAGAATAAGCCTGGTTCCGTTCCGACCAATCCTGTGGATGGGCGGCAGTGTTGAAAGGTGCAGATCTTGGTCTTCTGGACTGGCTTTCTAACCATCCAATCTTATTAATTAAAGTCTTTACCCCACGAGTGCTTCTGGCATGTGAGCTTCTAGTGAGATTCTTGTGACCGACCTACTTCGGGGATAAAGTCTCGTTCGAGGCAGAAAAGTCCGAGTTGGCCCTATGGAGTAAAGGGAAGAGCTAGTCTTTCAAGCGTAAATTTCCTCCTTCCCTCTCCTCTTTCTGTATCTCCTCTCCTGACCGGGTCAGATATGTGAGAACCTTATCAGTCGAATAGTAAACTCCTCAATCTGTGTCTTCTGGACCTGAGCATGTTTTTCATAGTTGATGCTCTGCTTAGGGAGAAAGAAATGTTAGGTGGGTAGCTATTGCTGGTCCAGGCAAGAGTTGCATGTGGTCGGTCGTCAGATGCCACCGGTTCATCATTCAGACATATGCGCGATATGCGGGATAGAATGTCCGCCTTTATACAATCCATTTTTGCTTGCCTCTCACCAAAGTTCGTACTAAACTAAATAAAGCTCCGGCTAGGGAAAGAAAGCGACCTTACGCATCACTTTGATTGCTTCTGCTTCCCTATTTCTTATTTCTGCCTGCGGTGATTATTAACATGCTTTTCCAGCCCATATCTTCCCACCTCCGGTCACATGAGCTTTCGAGAGCCAATCTCTTCTCTTCTATATGGCTCTATTAAAGCTGGATTGAAACTCTTTTTTATGTATGTCTCATGTCTTTCAGCTCAGCGGGATCCAGAGAAAGCTGGAGAGAATTGCCTACCTACCAGTTCTAAGTGGCAAGATCAATCAAACAAAATAGGCTCAAGAGAAGAACCAGTTTTCTTCTTATTATATATCCCATCGTATACATCGGAATAGAACCCTATTTTCAAATAAGAAAGGACCCTCTCTTAAGCAGGCCTGCACCTTTTAGGTTATCCGGAAGGAATGGAATGACTAATGTGATGTGAAACCTCCACAAAGAAAAAGCTCCTTGGACTTCCCTATCCGTATGGCCGGCCAATCCGTGACAACCCCACAACACTCAGCACTATGGAAATGCCAAGCCCTTTCTCTATTAAAGCAACAAGCATGCGCTCAAAATACCTCCTAAACCCCAACCCACCTTGTTTGTGTACTGGAACAGCTACCACTTCCTTAGAGCAGCACTAACTTACCGCTCTCTACTATAGTTATAAAAAAAGTTTAAGAAAATCCAAGCTAGTTATAAAAAAAACTAAGTCGAATAGCTCCATAAAAAAAAACTGCCATTAATTACACACAAGCAAGTAGTGATGATAGGGCGGGCATAAACTTTCACTCATTCCTAATCGTGGGGGGCAGGTAGGAGAGGGAACACCTAAGTTATAAAAATTGACTGGATCTAAATTTCCACAGGAAGCTCCTGCTAGACTGGAAATAACTACTTCGACTCAGCTGCCCATAGACCCATATCGTGCTTTTCAAAGGCCCCCTATGCTAGTTTTTTTACAGGCATTTCAGCAATTGGCTCCAATCATAAATGCTTATTAAAACCACTCTTGGGATTCGAACCCTTTTCATAAACTACTTTGCCACTATCCTTTTGAAGTTTCCTCTCTTATGAGAAAGTCAGTTTTAAATATCTTCATAGTGCAGAAAGAGGTGCTTAAATGGTCATTATCCGGGTGAAGGGATGGACTGGGGTAGGTAGGGATTGTTGTTGCTTTCGTAGCGCTTGCTTCTATCTATGTATAGTGCTCCCCATATCTGAAATCCATAACGTCGACGTGGATTCATGTCACTCTCTCTGGTGGGGTCCTACCAAAATCCCGCTATAGGATAAAGAGAGAGAATCTATTCTCTTTTCTATCGAGAATAGCGGCGGAGCGCCGTGATAGATCGGGGCATGACTTGCTTGGCTTTTTTTTTTTTCCTAACCGCTTGCTTTATTTGAACAGGAAAGAGCTTTGCTTGCTCCGTGTTTTTGGTTCTCCGGAGCAGGGCTCTTCTGCTGTTTTTGACTTTTTTGGGGGTGATAGTACCTAACTCACAGGCTCTGTGTTCCTTGCGGCGCTGCCTCATGC
>JASKGM010000013.1:2813011-2830306 GCA_034509205.1 Ceratonia siliqua | reverse complement strand
AATAGATTGAAAGCTCAAAAGTAGAAGAATTCTAATGGACATACATAACTATTTGCATCGGCTTTAATCATTTCAGCATTTACCATTAAAAAGTTTTATGCGTATAAGGAATTTTTTGTACAAGATGCATAAGGTTAAATGTCAGAAATATAAAGTTTTTTAAATCATTTATCTCGTATGATGTTTATACTCGTAGTTCTCACTTCTCAGTAGCATTGTCAATTTTGAGTCCGACCCGACCTGCTTTTATAGGACTCAAGTATGATTAGGATCTAGATTTACAAGGCTCGAATTTAAGCAGGCCTATTTAGGCTTGACCCTTCTCGGGTCAGACTCAGCCTTTCGGACCAAATATTTCTTTTTTTAACAATTTCTTTCAAATTTTTTGCCTTAAATAGTATATGAATGTATTATAATATTAGACAAATCATAGACATAAATTCTCTCATCTTTCAAGGATTAGATTCTCTCATCTTTTAAGGATGGGTTGTGACATTTTAAGCATTCTAATTACCATAGTAACATCTAAATCTACTTTTAATATTGGTTACCATGTTCTCAACAAGTATAGAAGTTGTCTTCTTTCTCAAAATATTGAAGCTCTTATTTGTACTCACAAGTGGTTATTAAGTTTTCCTTCTAATGATAATATTTATTTATTTATTTTAATGCTTGTTTATTTTGTTTAGAGACCAAATGTGTGCAATATGTAAAATAGATTCAAATATCATTGTTGAATATGATGCTTAATAAATATTTTAATTTATAATGTTGAGTTAGGATAATTTTATGATATTGTTTTTTTAATTTTTACTTGTTTATTATTATGGATAATTTGTTTTGGTTGATATATACTTGTTTTGAATAATTTAGAATATGTTTTTGTTATTTTTGCAGTTAATTTTTGTGTATTTATCATTTTTTGTTAATTTTCTTAATTAAGTCATTTTAATCTCGCTTAGGCCCTAAAGTCCTATAGGGTTGAGTTAGGATTTTCAAATATAGGCCCGATAAAAAACAAGTTGTCCTGAGCGTGACTCATTTTTCTTAGGGGCGTCAAAAATGCTCGATAATAATTATGTAAAATTTTTATTCACAACAAAACATCATCAATTCATAATATATTTACAGATTGAATCTCCACAAAATCTCAAAGAGAATAGCATAAAAGTTAGTGACAATAATGAGAATAAGGAAAATTGAATAAGTTTCAAATTAATAAGCTTACCATTATGAACAAAACTTGCAACCAATTACGTGTATAGATAAGGACTTGCACATGATCTCCTGAAAGGGAATATCGGTATTTGTTGAAAACATGTGCATCAATGCTAAAAGTTGATTCACTAATAACAGCAGTGATTGTAATACTTAGTACATCACATACCGTTCTTGATAATTTTGAAAATCGATGTCTATGATTCTTCCAATATTGCAAGATATCTAAATCTTAAAAAAATGAAGTTCAAGTTTTTGCTCATGCAAATAAAGATATAACTGGAACTTCCATTATTTATCACAGATCGGCTCTCAAATAATGCATACTCCTATATCATTTCAAGCACAATGATAAAGAAATTTAATTAACAAATTAGTTATATTACACTATTAAAAAGAGACCATAAATTAAAATTTATAAATATTAAAAAAATTAAAACTTACATCAAATACATCAAAGTCTCTCACTTAATTTTCATTCATTTTCCCACTCCACTACTAGTCTACCAAAAGATTTTGTAAAAAAAAAAAAAAAATTTAACAGGGCTCAACTCGGCCGGTCAAAGGTTAGCCGAACCTTAAACGAGCTAGGCAAAAAACGGCCCTCGTTTTTTAGGACCTGTTTTTTTGGCTCAAAACCTTCCGGTTGGCCCATTAGGGTAGGCCCTAATTGACACCTCTAATTTTTCTTGAAGTTCGAAAAGGACTGTGTAAGGCTAGGTCGGGTTGATCTGAATTGAGAATACTACTTCTCAATTGTGAACGAAAGGCTATTATATACATAATATTTATAATTTTAAATAGCTTGAAAATAATTAAAAAAAGTCTAATTTGTTAGATTTTTGAATCTAATAATTGTGAACTAATATATATATATTTTTTATGAGAGGGTTGGTTTATTATGGGAGGTGAAAGGAGCAATTAATGGCCATTGGATCATAAATCAATGGCTCAGATTGCTCATTAAAAGACACGTGCCTCGCATGTGACCACTCATTAAAAATACATGTACTACTAACATGACTTTTAATAAGTAATCTGAGCCATTAATTTATGATCCAACGGTCATTAATTACTTTTCTTACCCCTCAAAATAAACCACCCCTCTCGTGTATATATATATATATATATTGGTTGAACCCATATAGAAAACATGTGACCATTCTATATATATATTTACACTTATTTGCCAGTTAGACCAATAATGGATTGTTTGTCATCTATGACGGACAAGACAACTAACCGTTGGATATTGGATTTAAAGAGGAGTTCCGCCTCTTATTCGGTGTATAAATTATGGTTGACCCATTGAAACGGATTAGATCCCTCAAAGCTCTCTTTGAAACTTGAAACTTATCACGAAATTTACCATATAAATTTCAAGAGGAGAAAAAAATAAATAAGTAAATGAGACTAATACTAAAATAAAAGTGGTCCCTTGTATTGTGTGGGTCTCATGGGACCTGATCTCATAAAGTACATAACGCAGTGTTGTTACCTGTTGGCTGTTAGATGTGATGAGAGAAAGGGCAAGAGAGAGGACCTTATATGATGGATGGCCACGACGACCCATCCTGCTCATGCATAGTAATAGGATCCAGGTCCAGGTCTCATACATTTATTTTTTTTTCTCTCTTCAAAATTGATTATATAAGTTTCTAAGAAAACTTTAGAAAATTCGGATATCATTAAAACCAAATATTGTCAACATATGAAGGACAAAAGAGGCACACACACTATTTTGTATGGATGGTTTATTCCCTTATCACATATACTAAAGGCATGGTTTCATCTGCAATTCTAGGTACACAAATTATGGTTTATAATTACATTGAATTATTATTTTCTTCATAATTGGCATAAACTAAATATTATAATAATTTTTAACTATTTTATCATTACAAAATTATTAATTGTTACAATTTAAATATTAAAAGAGTAGCAAATCATGATTTCAATAAACAAACCAATGCTCACTAACACATATTTACATAGGCTTTACTCATTTTCACTCTTCCTTATGCGCTTAACCTTTGAAGAATGCTCTTCATCGACTGCCGTTGAGTCGCTGCGTTTCGGAGCCACCTGAACTGTCTCCCACCTATTCGAGCCCACAAGGTGAGGAAAATTCAGCTTGGCTTTGGCTCCTCGCATCCTATAAGCCGCTTGGTCATAAGCTAGGGCCGCGTCCTCGGCTGTACCATAAGTGCCAAGCCAAACCCTTCCACCATTCTTTGCCGGATCTCTTATCTCTGCAGCGTATTTCCCCCATGGCCGCCGCCTCACACCCCTGTAATGCCGGTCAATCCTTGGCGCGTTAAACTCACACGCCACTGTAGCTTCTGGTGTCTGGAGCAAACTATGACTAGTGAAATCCCAAGTCAATTGAAAACTTCCTGAATGGCTATTAATGGCGCTAACTTCTGGGGCCTCATTGCTGTAAGTATCATCAACTGTACTCTGGCCGTGCATTGATGAAATGTTATTGGAAAATGTCACCGGAGAAGTCAGCGGCAACTCGAATATTTCGTCTCCGAGGAGGTGTTGCTGGATTGCTTCTAAAGTACAAGAACTGAAATCAGTAAGGTGGAATCCAAACATGGCCTTTTGCTTGCTTTTTCTGTTGAGGCTTCTTGAAGGTGATAATGTATTTTGGAGGGATTTACAGTACTTATATACATTGGGAAACCCTAGTTTGTATTTCTCTGAAGCTTCTTTGCGTGTTTGGTGAAATTCAAATCACGTGTTAGACACTAGAGGGCTTTTAATATATTACTAAAAAGAATTGGCTCTAGCCTGTAAAGAAAGGAGCGTTTCAATCTTTTTGAATATTATGACAATAATTAATAAACTAGTTATTTTAAAAACATTTTTTATATAGCAATATTCGAAACTTAAAAGTAAGGTTACATTATTTTTGTTTCTAGAATGGTTGGGGGTAGAGTTTTAACTCACAACCTTTAATTTTAGATATAATTTCATCATTGGTAATGAATGGGATTACATTTAACTAAACTTGATTGTGGGGGCCAAACTTGAAACTTTATTTAAAAAATCTCTGAGACTTTAAACTCAAGTCTTTAAAATCTTGATAAAAATCAAACTCACAACTCGATTCATGACTAACTTTACATTATTATTCTTTACTTATTTATTTTTTTGTATAAACGGAATTTAAGTAAATAAACTATATGTAATATGTATATACTAATTTGTGTATATATATATATATATATTAATAAAAAGACCAAGTACTTTTGCATTTGAACTGTCAAAAAAGAAACTAACTTAAAATTAGTCAGACATGGTTATCTGATTTGTTTATTAATTTCACAAAAAGTCTGGGAAATCTAAGAACATATGCTTAAGTATATAATAAACATTTTTTATAATCTTTGTTCGTCCTAGATTGACTGATGACCTATCTTTAAATATATTTTTTCAAGCTTGTGTATTGGACCAACTTTAAACTTTTTGACCCTGGATTAATTCTCCATCCATATTGGTAAAAAAATTAACAAAAAAAAAAAAGGAAAAGGAACTGCCTATTGCATTCATCGATTTACTTTTACTTGTTACAGATACCAAGAATTCTAAGATTATAGGCATTCTCATATAGTTTAGGTATAATTTGGATATTTTATATAAATATTCGTAATTAATTCACATTAATATTTTCAAGTTAGATTTTTTTTTATATATAAAGTTTATATAGTTTTAAATTGCAATTACACTGGCTAAAAAATACAAAAAAAAAAATGGTTGTTTTGAATCACAATCAAACGCTAATGCAATTGTAAAACTTAATATATATAATATTACTACAATTGCAATTATTTCAATTTAATCAGTAATAAATAATTTAATAAATATAAAATATAAAATTTCATAGTTGAATTAGAAGAGATGCAATAAGATATTTAAAAACACTTGAAATGACTCTAGAAATATTTAAAAATTTGGTATTTAGTATATACATTGCTATTTAAGATATTTAAGAGGTGTTTGTATACTGATGTTAAGATATTATGGTATAAGATACTATGATTTTTAAGATTTTTTTATTTGGTATAACAATTGATTTTTTTTTAAAATCATATAATTGACATTTTATAAGGTTAATAAAATTAAAAGTGATGTGTATAAATATTTTTGGATGGCATGAGATATTAATTATATAAAATGGTATCATCCTATCACACTTTAATATCTTAAATGATACTATATATTTTGAATATAATAGTATATTAAATAGAACATTTTAAATATTTAATATTATTCCAAATATTAAAATTAAAATGAGAGTGTACCAAATAACTCCAATAAGTATAGCATGAATGATGATATCTCCTAGTATTTAAAATATATAATGAACTTTTATAAAATATATATTATATATATTCATTCAAAATATTTAACTTAACAACTTTTATAAAATAATTATTAAACGCACTTTTTATAATTTTTTGTTGTCATTTTATATATGAGAATATTAAATATTATAATATTTAATAATATAAGATATTAAAAAGTGTATAGATGCATGGTATCGCAGCCACTCCTCTTTTGGCGACCATGTTAGCCGCCCTCTATTTTATTGCGACAGTACTGTTAGCAGCCACCTTACTTGGTTCAGTCAGCTATAGAAAAGCGTTACCTGAAAGGTGGTCCAAGATTCCATAAAATATATAAAAGCACACGTGAACTGGTAAAAAAAGCCATTCCTCTCCCAAACAATTCCCTTGTAAATTCATAAATTTTTTCAAACAAGATAATTTGTTTTCAGGTAATAATATTTACACAACTTTAATTTATAAATTGTGCATAAATCATAATTAAACTGTTGTCAAACTTATACATTTACTTTAATGATATGTGTACAGTGTGTGAATGAACTTTTTATATAAGAAAACATTTTATACACATACATTATATATTATCACATTATATTTATAATATTTAATAAAAAATTTGTATGAATTTTAAGTAAGATAGAGTGAGTTCTAAACCACACAATGATTATATATTACATAGTACAATATGAAAAATTAATTTACACATGGTTTATATTTATTGAGTATTGCACATATTACATAGTACAATATGAAAAATTTTTGAGTAAACATAATCTATAAAATATGTGCATAGGTTAAGTTAGTTAGAAATGTATATTTATATACGTTAAATATATAAATCTGTGAAGAAGAGAACTGTTTATAGCTAGAGACTATATGATCTATACATTACATGTAAAAGCATATTCTTTGCCATGCCTGGCCTAAATGCTGCCATTTTCATATTCATATTCATCATTCATTTATATTTACATAAACACCAGACTCAAAAACAGACTCTGTAAGTGCAAGAGATAGAATAATTGTTGCAACCATAAAAGACAATGTTTTCATCTTACCACTTTGTTGATTATCTAATTGGAGTGGGTCAAAGGGTTTATCCTGCAACAGACCCTTCAATGTTTTATTGAGTGGCTCTCCACAGTCGCATGGGCTACTCACTTCAGGGTGGGTGCTGCAAATATGGTTAACATAAGTATCTTTATAACATTTATTAAGAACTTGAGATCGGGGAGCATTGCCGCGGGAGAGTCTTTCTCCAATGAGAATAAAGAAAGTTTTTGGGCAAGACAAGAAAGTAACTCGCCCTTTGACACCACACCAAGGGATAAGAGCTGATTGTTGGCAATGGCTTGGCGAAGGGAATCTATGAGAGAAGGTTCTCGAACCGGGTTCTGACCGAATAGAGTGCGGAGCCAACGAGTTCAGTCGAACAGCATAACGAGTCTAAGGGCGCTTGAAAGGAATGGACGAGCGTAGGCATAATAGTGAACGCAGACCCCCCTGCTTATATATATGAGATCAATGACTTAAAAGACAGATGCCGAGAAAAACTATTAGACTTCTTTATTGCATTGCGAAGAGAGATCGAAGACGAAGATTCTTTGACGCAATGCAGGCACTGGATGGAATAGACAAAGAATATAACAACCCACTGGAAAGGCATACCTCAGGAGCACCAATCTCCCTCGAAAAACATCTATCTACACGAAGCCGACCTATGGGTAGAAAGAAAAATGAAATATGAAAAAAAAGAGATGCTTTGGGAGTGGGGGATACGCGAATGAGGATTATGCAGCCGAATAACCGTAGGGGCTTCTAGCAATAATAGCTGAACTAACCAGATGGCCAAAATCTAGAGCTAACGTTTAAATAAATTGAAAATCAACATCAGATCCCGGCTATCCAAAAAACACAGACTGAAGCAAAGGATCACAAAAAAAAATGCAACAAAACAAGGGGCAAACCAAGCGCTTGCCCGAAGGAAGAAGCGAATCAACCATAATGGAGACAAGGAGGAGAGGCCAACGAGAGATTCTTGAGCCTGCAAAAAGTAGCCATTGCACGCTAGCTTGTAATTTAAGGGGTAGGGGTGTCCCTTTCTAAAACTTATATTTAATATATGGATTTTCTCACTTACTTGCTAGAGTAAGGAAGAAGAAGGAATTTTCTTGTTTAGAGTTTTCCCCCCGCTCCCGTTTTAATAGTGAAAAGCCATGTCACTTAGGGTTGCTTATTTACTTTTTTTAGTAAGACCACTTTGGTAAGCAAAATTTTATTATTTATATAGGCATGGTTGCTTACAAGACAAAAGCTAGCTTCTAGATGTTCTTTGCCTGAACATATGGAGGAAGCAACCTTCTGGCCTCTGTTCCAGTAATGGAGTGGCTTGCTAGTTTCAACCGAAGAGGAAAATGGAGCAAGGCAAGGGAGAAAGAAGTTGTCCCCTCTTCTCTGGTAACCCGCCGCCGGTTATATGAAGTGCTCCATGCCACTGCATATGTAGCGAAAAAGGGAGCAGGGAAGGAAGAACAACCGTTTGCCTTTGGCACATGAAGTGGCGGGTTTGGCACAACATAATGGAAATGTATCGGACTTTAAATCCTGGAATGACGTTTCGACCCCATCCTTGGCCTCGGGGAGTGGTGAGCAGCACGAAACTTTAATTAATCAAATGGCATAAAATAAATAAAAGGGGGCTTTCCTTTGTTAGAAATCCGCAGACAACATTCTGGAACTTCCAAAACCAAAGAAATGAAACATGAGAAGGAGCTTTTTACATTACGCTTCAATAGAATGAATTCGGTAAGGGTAGAATATGCCCCATGGTCGATCGAAGGTCCTATGCCACTTGAACTTAAATCTATCTTACTTTCCATCCATCTTTGTCCAGCCAGCTCATAACAAAATGTTAGACCAATCTCTGGACTGACACAACCGAATTGGTTGAGGAAAAGGAAACCCTAGCAACCAAGCACTCATGCCTCCAAAAGCGGAGACCGAACAACTTCTGGGTTATCGAAGACACGTCTGAAGAGGAGACGGGTGCCCTCTAAGTTTACCACCCTACCCACTAATGGACTATGAGGAGGGCAGGCGAACGGGAACCTACCGAGAACCCGAACTGCTTGACTGACCCCTTCATACTCGATTCATTAGGGTCAGGGATAAATGAAACCAATCAGAAGTGCAAAAAATTACCCAAGCGAAGCCGAGAAACAGACTGCAACGCGACAACTAAGACTCGTGTCAGAGGAGTTTTGAGCTTGAGCTACCACTCTTGTAGTGGCAAGGACCCATAACTCTCGAAAGGGTCACTAACCGCCCGAATCACTGTAGCAAACCCTCCTTTTACTCAATGGATAATGCTTATTCTCTTTCAATCAACAAAGTTAGAAATTGAGGAGAAAGAGGTCTTTATTGAATTGAAGAGGCTTTACACCTAGGACTAATAAAGATCCAGAATAATGGGTATAGGATTTCAAAAAGATGAAGATGCAAAAGGTAAAGAGAAAATTTCTTTTGAACAACTAATATGACATAAGGATTCTAGCTCGCCTACTTAGAGCAGATGGAGATTATCAGACGGAGAAAAGCAGCACTCGACATCTATTAGACAACACCAAGAACAAAGCCATACCATGCCCTCGGGAGAAACTAGTGATGATTGCCATGAATGCTACCCTCGAGGACGTGTACAATAAGGTCTTTACCGATTCCTATCAATATGGTGCACCTCTCAGTATAGGGTCATGAAAACGCTGTGGAGATTTTGACTGAATGAATAGGTATCAATTGATAGACATTTTGATTGAGGAAGAGAATCCAGGATGAAAGCTTTTTTCGCTCACTATGTGCTGACTGGATGCGTACTCGTGTGATCGATCGATGGACGGGGGAATTACGTGAATGACGAGACCGGCCTAACCGAAAGTAAAGGATCTTCCCTCTCTTGATGGTGAATCTTGATTGACTGACACTAAGAACCGATTCGAAGAAACAAGAAGCATGGCATGAGATATGCAGCGAAAAAGTTCCCGATAACGAATTACTTGACTCGATGTATGGAGGGATGGCCCTCCAACTCAAGCATGAAATCAATGTTGAGTCAACAATCATCGAGAGGGGCACCGCCAAGTGAGATCAAGACCAGCACCTTGTATATACAGGTTGGGGAAAAGCCCCTTGTATAGGGTTCTAAACTTACGCTTCTTCAAATATCCCAACAATATAGCCAAGAAAGTTGACTTTGACAAAGTTCGTTCCTCTCCCATTGGTCGAGTGTCTTCAAACCTTAGCGCAAGCACTAAGTAAGAAACCTACCTTTTCATAAATGAAAAGAGCCCTAAACTAAAGACCTTAACCTATTTATACTATAGTAGGGGGCATTTTCAAACTCATTAGCGTTGTTTTATGATTGCAAGGTGCTAGCTTACTAATAATATAGGGCTTTTTTCTTTCATCTTTTAGTTTGATCAGAATCGATTCTATGATTGAATAACATAAGTGCTACTTAGTAGTAGAAACTCGGAGAAATAGAGAGGGGACTCAATTCTACCTGCTAACTCCTAGAATAAGAAGTAGGTTCATTTTTTTTGGTAGGAGTAGTTCCAGCCTTTGTTGCCCCTCTGTAGAGTGAGTTTACTTAGCAAACTGGCAGGATGCAGAGATCGATTGATCAATATGAATCTCGAGAATGGATGGTTGACCACCGCCTCCTTATCTTGGAGGCTCTTCGGCCGAAGAGAGGCTTGCTATCATAACATTTTCTCCCGATGTATGTGAAAGAGAGTGACAAACCCTTTTTTGTTTGGTCATAGGTTGGTGTCCAAAGAACGAGAGTTAGATTCCTTAACTTAAGTCTGTTGTTCCTCAGTAGCTCAGTGGTAGAGCGATTGGCTGTTAATTAACTAGTCGTAGGTTCAAATCCTACTTAGGGAGAATTTCTCGTTATCGCTTTTCTGAACTAGCAGAATCATGGGACATCAAAAGTGGGAAGTTGATTGTTGGTTTTTATTCCTCACTCTCGGTGAACTTGGTTCATTCAATTCTTAGGGAGAAGAAGGATCCACTGGGAATGAATGGGAAGATTGGAGTAGTATCTTCGTTAGCCGGAAGGAATTTGTCTCCACTAGCATCATTCGAAGAGTGAATAAAAAAGGGGTTACTGTTTAGGTAGGATAGATGGATGTAGTCCAATGGCTAAAGCTTTGCGAGCTTCTTGTAGACTGAACTCTCTTCTCTTTAGGCTCCGAGTTATTTTTGGGTAGGATGGTAGAATTTTTCTTCGCCATTAGTGGCAACGAAGTTCTTGGTAATTAATAAGGGGGAAAGAAGATCTACACTCATTTCATTCATTCAGTGCCTACGGTGAGGCACAACCCACGACAAACAAAGGAGGAAAGCTTGCTTACTGTAGCCATATTTTATTAGACTATGCTTGGTAAGCTAAGCTATTTAAGTAGGCTCGAGAAGGGTAGACTTGCAGCTTCGATCAGCAGCAGAGCCTTACTTTATATTATATTGGTAAAGCGCTAGCGCCCAACCTATGGGCTTTGAAGGGATAGAGGAAGGGAAGAAAACAAAGATGGTCACTCCTTTTAGTTTAGGAACATGGCTTATTCATTCACTTGCTCATGAACTTGCAGCTTCCCCAGAAGTGACTAGAGTCCTGGGAAAGGCTGATGACTGCATGGGGGGGAAGCTATCGTAGAAGCTTTGCCCCTTGCTTTACAGATATTGTTATGAACTAACTAAATGACTAGATTCTCTCAGAACGCTGGCGAAGCTAATAAATAATATTAGTTCCCTTAATGCACAAGCATTAAGCAAGTAAACTACCTTCAATAAAATTAATAAGCTTTTTGATTGATTCAGGTTTTTATGCCTCCTTAGAACCCATTGAGGGGGCCTCGGCCAGGTAAGGGGAAGTGGCCGAGTGGTCAATAGCGACAGACTGTAAATCTATTGAAGTTTTTCTACATAGGTTCAAATGCTGCCTCTCCCACTTGTTTGTTGTAGACATCAAAGAAGAGAAATAAGGCATTCATCCTCATAGAAAGACCCACTGAGCGAAGCTCTCTCATGTTTTTTTGGCCGTGCCATGAAGTGAAATTGTATTGTATGTTAGTTAGAGGTTGGCGAACTACTATGATCTATATATTCCCCATCTATATCCAATCCCAATGAGAATAGAAGTGAGTCACTTCTAGCTTGGCTTGTAGTTGTCGTAGTCTTTGAGCTTATGTAGTGGTCGGCCTTCCTACACGCACGTGCCCCCTAGAATGCCTCCTTGGTTCTGGACGAAGCCAAGCCGATACATATGATAGGCTAAGGAAAGACCCCCCATTTCATGCATTAAGACATAGCACAGAAGCATCACAAGGAATTGGAACCAATAACCAAGCTCAACCAATGGTTAGTAAAAAGAATGTTCTTCTTTTTGTTTTGTTTAAGCATTGTTTATGGTCTAATAACAAAAAAGTCTTCATGAACAGTAAATTCCTCAATACACCTAGCCAAAGGATAGAAGCATCACATCCTGCCCTTACTCAAAGCATGCAAGCATCACAATTTGCACATACTCAAAGCTCAAGGGACTAGTTAGATGTTATGATAGTAAGAATGTTTTTTTGGACAACATTGTAATTTGTGGTTGTTCTCTTATGTAATTATGTTGGTTGCTAGTTACTTGGGAATTTGAAGTTGTAATTTACATAGTGTAATATAGTACAATATCTGTTAGTGCACAATGTGATATTGTCATTTACAAAATAATACAAAATGTGAAACTCTCATTGACTACATTGATGTCATACAATACAAATTGTGAAACTCTTAGCGGCCAATGGGCCAATGATCACCTGTTTCTTTATCTGATTTCTCTTGAGTGCTTATGTGATGCCTAATTTCATCTTCTTTGACTTTTAACTAAAGGTGAACTTCTCCCAACTTTAAATTCAAACTCTCAGCAGCCAATGATAAAGTCAGATAGTTTACTTGTAGAACCTCAGTACTTCAATTTTGATATTTCTATCCCTTAATTACCTATTGTTCTTGCTCATGCTGATGAGCTTTAAGCAACCAGGATGCCATAATTAACTTGACAGATAATTGGATGAAGCTCAAGGTCATCACTGATCACCCACAATATACATGTTATATAATGATTTGTAGCAAGGGGATTGGTTTTATAAAACTTGAGCAACCAACACATTTTCTTAATAATATTGTGATTTGCAAAGTTGATATACATGTAAATTTGAATTGATAAATATTCGAATTTCAATATTCTAAATTCTAATTTTTATGATTAATACTATTTATTCAACAAATTTGATTGATTGATACGAATTGATTTTCTATTACAATAAATTGATGAAACAATAGCCTGTCCAATAGCTGCTTCAGTGGCTGCAATAGCTATAACAAAAATTGAAAAAAATATTTCCTTTTAATTGGCGACTATCAAAAAAATCAAAAAAAGTTACGAAATTTATACCAGTGTTGAAACCTTGAAATAAACTTCATTATTTGCAATTAGCTGCTCATCACCAGTCCCATCCAACACGTCCTCATTAACTAGAGATGACAACCTCATTTTGAAACAGAAGAATGATCTCCAAATGGCTTGTCTCCTGATTCAATTCCCTCTGGGAATTTCTTCTTTTACACATTCCTTGAGCTTTTAGAAACCTTGAATTATTAAAAAAAAATAAAGAAAATGATTCATAACTGTTAATTCTTAGACAATAAGCTTATATTAGATATGCCAACACCATTTATGCAATAAGTCAAAGCACATAATAGAATATTGAATTATGTAAGATACTTTAGCATATTGTACATATTTATACTTCAATTACTTAATGTATTCGAAATTCCATGCAGCAAAGCTATAACTGCAAGTTTGAAATCACTGTGAACAAGAAGATTATTGCATGCAACATGGAAACGCTAACTATATGCACTAATTGGCTAAGTTTCAAGCATGCCTGAATCAAAAGCAATTCATTACAGATGCAAGTACTTTTTCCTCCAAAATGTAACTAACAAACTCAAAAGTCATGTATGAGACAAATAGTTGTCATAAAGAGGAATACATACAAACGAATAAGATCATAAGTACAACAAAAAGAGTACCAACTTCAAAGCTTCATTCATATACAAAGGTGTCCACATGAATATTATTTCAATTTGATGGATCAAACCCGCAAATCAAACTAGCCACCTCATTTCTCATTAACAATTAAGAAGATGAAAAAACAAATCTTTTGAATACAACACTTCCTAAAAAAAATTCCAATTTATCTCTTTTATCGTTGGATGCTAATATAAAATGAAATGTTTAGCATAACCAATTGAATATCATGTGTGGGAAAAAGCAGATCGAAAAGAAAAAGATGAATATTACGCCCCAACAAAGAAACAATCGACGGTGCAAGGAACTATGAAAGGGGAACTTTTCCTCGTCGATTGCAACACCCATTAGAATGACGATGAGGATGGCAATGAGGATGATGATGGAGAGAATCATGCCGATGAAGGGAATGGCTGTGAGGACGATGGAGAAAGGGTGGAGAGCAATGCTAATTGGCTACGAAGGGTGCCTTTTGTCGAGCAAACAAGCACAAAAGGGCTGACTACCAAACATTTAAAACGATGTCATTTGGTAGTCATTCTTGGGCAACCTAAGACACCTAAAACGGGGTCATTGGGACACTTGGTAATGGCTCCTTCTAGCAAGTGAAACAATGTCATTTGGATGGTCCACATCCACATCAGCACCGTCCAAACGACGCCGTTTTGGCCATGTCAACCATCCATACACTACGTCATCCATCCGTTAATGCCACATCAACCTACCATTTGGTAGATCTATTGAAGGGATCAAAATGAGACAAGTTTCATCTTTGAGGGATCAAATTGAGACATACTAACTTTGAAAGACCAAATTGAGATAGATTAACTTTGAGGGACCAAATTGAGACGAAGTGTATTTTTGAGGAACCAAATTATTAATTCACTCAAAATTTTAAAACTGTGAGTATATTTTTAAATTATTTTGTATAATGGTTCATTTTAATTTTTATTACCTGCAAAAGCCAATATAATTAGATCTTTTAATTTCTAAACAAAAAAAAGATCAAACATATGAACTCAAGTAGACCTGTAACCAAAAAAAAAAAAAACTACAAGAGTCTATTCCGAATTGATACATTTGTCATCCCGAGAATCATTTTGAGATCAAGAGAATAATGTATAATATCAATTTAGAAAAATAATGTCATTAGCATTTCGTTCTTTAAATCAAATGTGAAAAAGAAAACTAAATACAACTAATCAATTTATTTTTTTCTGAATAAATAATTAACTATTGTCAATTTCTTTTAACAAGTTACTACTCTTTGCTTTTATTCCTTGTATAGAGAATTTAGCGAAAGTTGGTGTAATACCTATAGAATTGTTTTTATAATATTTAGGTATTTTCTTGTATTTTTTTAAATTAATAAATAAATATTTTCAACCATAATCAGTTTTAAAGATTTTATTGAGAATTATATACTATTTATAATGTTAAATATTCTCTTTATTGTATTTAGTTATTGGAAAATATATTTTGGGAGTTAGAAATAATATTTTGGTAAAGTAGGTATTTAATTATAGTTTCCCGAAAACTTAAACAATTTTGCTAGGAACAATTGTAGAAAACCCAATTTTTTTTTTATCGGGTATTGAAGAAAAATGAAGAATAACCAGAGAAAATTAAAGAACAATCGAAGGGAAACTTAAGAATACCCAATAATAGTTTCGATTATTGTAAAATACACTGAATAACCAAAGAATTTTGAAAAATATCCAAAAATCTAGATTATTAGGTTATTAAAAAATGTGGGTTGTGGAATTTTTGTAAATAATGCAAACTCTAGACCTTAGGTTATTTTTCTCTTCTTCCTTGCAAGACACCCAAATACCCCCACTTTCATTCCAAAATTTCCAGTTCTTTCTTCCTCCTTCATTTTCTCTCATGTTTCATCACTTTCTCATCAATTGCTCACCCCAAAACACCCATGGTGGTATATCAAGTTTTCATATATATTTAGCCTCCAAATACCGTTGTACACTCTTTTATCCCCTTTAAAACACCCCACTATTGCAACTGCAAAACAGAGGAAATACCCAACCTGGAATTCTTATCAATTCAAGCTAAGTGGAGTCTATTTGGTTCATTTTCTTGTGGGTAAGTTAGAACTATCTCCATCTCCTCCAAGTTTACAAGTTGGACGTGAAACCCTAGCCCTTTAAAACTCTTATTTCTCTTTATAAAAATAGAGACAGTTTATTTTATATCATTTTTTTCAAATCAAAATATGTTCTTGTACATTATATTAGCTAAATATAATTTTTCTTGTATAAATGCATAAATCTATAATATGGTCTTGGTTAACCCACTTAAGATTATAGGGATCAGAGAGAATGTAGTATTCTATAGGTTATGGGTAAATTATTTAGAGTACATAGATGATATTTTTAAAATGGAAAAGAAGTGAGATTTTAGATCTTCTTTGAGGGTATTTATTATAAGTACTTTCGAGTAGGAACTAGTCAGTGGTTATGTGCTCTCTAGTGGCTATCCTTTGTTAAAAGTAGCATATTTTGATGTCTTTAAATGGCTTATGTGTAGTAGATTTGTCGTTGGAGACTTCAACACCGACATTTGTGTGAGACTTGGGAGCCAATTCGGGCTTGTGTTAGAAAAGCGTCAAGTTTGTGAGTGGACATTGAACATTATGGTGCCTTTCATTCTTCAAAATATATCCTTCTATTTCATTTTCATCTATTTACAAATACGTAATTTTGAACTAGATTTCTTCAACTATTTAAATTATTTTTCAAATTTAACAGTGGATATTAAATATTGTTTTGGATGAAAATGTTTTGGGGAAATCATGGTAGGATCCTATAGCTGTTAGTAGGGTTAATAGCCTAGGTGCACCTAGAAGTATGATTATGGAGTTTGGAGATCATGGCAACGCTGTATGATACCATCATGAATTTGGCTATATAGGTTCGTGGTGATGAGGTGTGATACCATCATGATTCCCAATGCATGAGAGCATGATGAAGCTGTGTGATACACCATCATGGCTCTGGATGTGTGTACTCATGATGATGATGTGACCATCATGTTGCTAGAAAACATTAAGGAAAGAGCTTCTCATTAAGTGTAGCCACCAATGCATATGGTAAGGAGTTGCTAATTGGATGTAGCTACTCTAACATTATGATTCTCTCATGTAGGACCTCGCCAAGAAAAGACTTGATGTTTTACTCACATTGTTTTCAAATATATTTTCTTAAGCTCTTATCATTATGTTTTGGGAAATTAATATTTAAATCTGTTTCGAAGCTATACTTATTGAACTTATTGTTGACTTTTAAGGTACAAATGTTTATGAAATGAAACACTCATGTGAATTCTTGCTTCCTTTCTGGCTAACTTTCTTTAATATGCCTTCACCAAATCTGTGAGACATACCCCTTCTTGTTATCATAACTTTTCATATCAGCAAGTGCTTTAGTGGCAAGCTTTGTTTCATTAGGTAGCCAATGTGCTAGTCTTGGACTTATGACATGGCATCTACATTTTTCGATTAGGTTAAGTTGAGTAGTATTGGTTATATTTTGGAGGCCTTGTGATGGCCATGATATATATATATAT
>JASKGM010000013.1:2794834-2812911 GCA_034509205.1 Ceratonia siliqua | reverse complement strand
TCAGGTAGAGTAGCTTTATTAAAATAGTTAGTAGACTTCTCCTCAGCCTCTCAACTCATACAGAGGGAAGGGAAAGAGACTGATGCTACTACCAATACCACGGGTGAATCATATCGAGCAAAGAACCCTTACCTTGCTGTCGTATCGAAGCGATCGGGGAAAGGGGCTTACCCGGCATGTCAGGTAATTCAAGGAAAGCACTTGAATTACCTGCTTCTATTTCTGCTGAAAAGCATTTGCGCACCTTTCCTTTACTACGATGGATGACCCACTACTGGAACTATGCTATTACTGGGTGGGACTACTCCACTACTGGGACTGACTTACTGATCCAGAGAGAGCAAAGACTGACGGTGAGGCTTCTTTCTTTATTTACAAGCATTTGCAGGGCTATTCCTTTCTATTCCTGCTTCAGTAAATGACAAAGGGAGTTTGCCCTTGTGCAATGAGAATATTCTCATTAATCTTTCGTCCAGGAACGAAACTCGTTTGAACCGGACTAATGAGCTTCACCATCAAAGGCTTCAACCTGTTAGCAATCACAAGTTTATAGAGCACATTACATAAGCTAATAGGCCTAAAGTGACTGTAAGTTTTACTGGGAATGAGAACAAGTAAAGTTTTATTCAGTTCCGCTGGGGGAAACCCCTCCGTGAATACCGTTTTAACCATACGACAAACCGACTCCCCAACTGTATCCCATTGACTTTGAAAGAATAAAGCGTGGAGACCATCACAACCAGGTGCTTTCAAAGGGCTTTTTTATAGAGCAAAAAAAGCTTTTTGAATTTCATCATCTGTGACTTCCTTTTCCAAGCACAGGATATCAACATCTGTAAGATTATGGACCTCTCCTCTACAAGCCACTGCAGTGAGGGTTTGGTCTGAATCTCGTATTGAGATCTTAATGCCATAGGTGAACATTCTTGTTCGTCAAAGCCTTGTCTTTCTATTGTCCTAAATAAGGGAAGGTAGCTCGAGGTAGAGTCCATACCATCAATAAAGTTTGCAAGACCAGGGACTGATCCTGAAAGGGAATGAATGGAAAAAATAGCATGTCGTATCAACGGAGAATTCTGAGATTCTTCAATAGAAAGCAGGTGGGATAGGGCCTCTTAATCAAATTCCAATAGAGTACCAGTACTATACTAGTGAAGGAGGAAATCGTAGTCCCACAGAATTCAATGAAGCTATGCCTTTTTTCCGGACTAGCCGGCAGATCCGGTCTTTGAAAGAATGGCTTAGCTTATGACTGCAATCCCAGGTAGTCTTTCTAGACTTCCCGGAGAGCTCATAGATGTCGTGCGAAGGGACAGAACTAATGGGTGCCTATTCCGTTCTCCTGCGGAAGCTCTTGCTCAAGAGTTCAAACGGACAGAAGAGAGTCCTGCTATCGAAAAAAAGTCCATACCATAGGATTCAAACAAAGGAGATTTATTCACGAATACGATTTCTATTGCGGTGGAGGGAACGAAGCGAAAGAGCAGCTTCCCCTCTTGTTCTTCTATTCCTCTTATCGCCAATAAGCCGAGCCGGTGTGGGGACTCTATAGAATACCCCCCTTCCGCCGAGAGAAGGAAGATTTGGAGATTATCAGTAACTCCTCCTCAGCAAAGAATAAGCCCCCTATGTGACTTTGGACAGGAAAGTTTTGAACGTTGGGTATAGACCGAGGAAGGGACTTATTTCAACCCTGCAAGGGCGGAGCTAGTCTAACTATCCGAGACATCGGCGACTGATAACGAGTTTACTTACAATCAAACTTTCTAGGCACTTTGCACTGTGGATGGCTCTATGCTCTGGAAAGGGCTGGCTGACACAGTTTGGCTCTATGATCAGGAAAGCTTTTCACCGGCGGGCCTAGGAAGCCATACCTGGTGAATGATTCCTCGGAATCCTAGCTAAGATTAATGCTGATCACCTCCTCTTTCGGAGTCTATTGAAAGGTTCTCTCTTGATTCTGGTTTTCTTTTCCCTAGTTGATCTCATCATTGCAAAAGCCAAGGAATTGAACCGTATTGCCAGTAGAGGATTACGGCAGCAGTACATTCCCGCAGAACAGTCAAGTAACTAAGCCTCTATCTTCCATGGATATTCTTTGAGGTGTGTGCTGCTTTTAAGACAGCTGCGAAGGATATTCTTTGAGCTTCATCTTGGTAGAGAATGATTCAATTCAAGGACTGACTTCAATGTATAATATAAATAGCAGTTTGTTTTAGTGTTACGTGAGTATGAGAGGAGAAGGAAATCGAATTAGAGGAAAGGCTTAGCACCAGACCTTCCCTGCGCCTGACTCGCTGTACTAACTGTGGATAACTGTCTTGTCTCATCTAACTAGCTTTCGAACTGGACTAATGCTTACTGGCTGTCCTACCTTTGATAACGAATAGAACTGAGATAACTGTCTTTACACCTAGAAAGATCAAGCTTTCCTAGCTCGGAGGAAGAAAGAGATTTGAGTCAAGCTGACGTTTCCCTGCTACTCACACGGGCTTCCATCTAAGGAAAGAGATAGGTTCTATATCAGCTCATAAACCAGGCTGCTTCAAGGCCTACAGCTTCAATCAAGTCACTGGCTAACAGGTAAACTCCTTGCTTGCTGAACACAACCGCTGTGCAACTTATGCATAATAAATATAAGCTCTTAGAACGTCTTCTAAAACACAGTAGAGACCCCTACTAAGTATATGGTTTGCTGCTCTTCTTCTTTCTTTCATCTGTGAGAGATACTGGATCTACTGTCTCTAATTAAGCATCTGCTTTCAACTATTTCATAGCCTCCCGTCCTGAGCTAACTTGAGAGCTGGATTAAGAGCAACTAAGGAAAATCCATAGAGTTGGGAGCCTAGATTGCCTCCACTGGAACCTTGTTCTCTAGATAGAGGAAAGCGTCGGCTTTCTGGAATGTACTACTCCACTGGAAATGTATCGAACCTGTAACCTATAACATCCTATGCATGGAACGCAACTACAACTTGAACTCAACCCCTAGCACTGAACCCCCAAAAAGGGAACTGGCTAGCCTCTATCCTTAGGACCTAGAATCTGCTATCCAAGGTAGGCTTGAGTCAATAGCCTATCATCATATGGTTTTTTGAATACCTTCATTTCATTCCCTGCTAGGTCTAACGATGAGAGAGTGCTCCGGAAATAGAAAAGCAAATAAGAATTCTTTTTGACCACTTGCTTTACTCGGCTAGCTTTCCTAAAAGATCTGGTTTCAAAAGGGGCATTCGATAGAGTAAGATACGGCTTTTGAAAGACTTTAAAACTAACTGGCCCTAGCTTAAAAAAAATATACCACCTAATACAGCTTTAAATAAATATTCCTGCGCGTACCCCGCGGTGACACAGAACATAGAAAGGCTGGAGGAACAGGCATACTTAAAAAAAGGAGGATTCACTTATTATTAACCCGCAATCTATTACCTATCAACAACTCCTAGCCTAGATTGGCTTCCTAGCTATGAACTCATACTATATGGACTTAGCACTGTAATTATCCCTTGATCTATATGGATAGCTTCAAAACTGACTTGCTCTAGAGCTTTAGAACCCGTGAAATCCGCTATCCCAGATTTCAATATTTGCTGCTTTTGCCCTTGCTTGAACTAGCTAACTTTATCCTCCAATGGGGAGTCCTTCCCGCTTTATTACTAGATGGTTAGACTGCTTCTAAAGAAAGAGAATTTCATCTCCTGCTTAGCTCTTGCTGCAAGAGGGCATTCTCGAACAGCCTAAGACAGGGAACTAGGCAGGTATTTAAATCCATCACTTTAATAGAAGTAACTAGACAAGCTCTGTTCGCATTCTATTCCGATCTGAAGCAAGCCCTTCTTTCAAAAGGCATTCTAGCAAAGAGAACGGCGCATTCTCGGCATCTTTTATATGTAACTTCCTTGAGTTCGCTGCTAAACGAAGACGGGAAGGGATAGCTGAGGGGGGCAAAAAGATCGATTCGGTTTGGACGCTCATCTCGGACAGCTGGTAAGGCTGACAGAGACCGTTTCATAGTAAGAAAATTGGGAACTACGATCACGAATAGACGACCTACTAAAGACAGATCGTCAGTGGTTTTCCCAGGCTATGAACGGATGATAATATTGTAAATACTATTAAGGGTAATAAAGTCATTTCTGAGTCAGTTAGACAGCTGTAAATATCTGTTCCGGTATATATGAAGGTAGTGGAGGAACTGTGATGTAAGAATATTCACTTTTACAGAAAGAAGAGTTTCAGTTCTTCGTTCCACTTTCTCTCTCAAGATTTCTTCTCTTATCATGGTATCAGAGCTGAGGCTCTTACCAAAATTTCTTTGTTGCTAAGAATTTGTTGATTTGCTGAGATTTCATACTCAACAATCATGGCTACTGCTGCACCGGCAAGGATTCCGATCAATCAAGCTCAGATCGATCACAATCATCCATATTTCATTCATCCATCTGATCATCCAGGGATGCAATTGATCAATCTAACTCTCAGTGAGCACAATTACAACCACTGGAGTAGATCGATGATGATAGCTCTCTCTGCTAAACTCAAAGTTGGGATGATTAATGGCGCCTATCCTAAACCGCCGGAAAACTCTCCGGAGCTGGCGTATTGGTCACGCTGCAATGACATGGTCATTTCATGGTTATTGAATACTGTTTCCACTGAAATTAGGAACAGTATTGTGTTTCTATCCACTGCAAAGCAGATTTGGGATGACCTAGCCACTCGATTTAATCAAGGAAATGTTCCAAAGGTGTCACATCTAAGGAAAACCCTAGCTGAACTTTCACAAGGTACAAAATCCATCTCTACGTACTACACTCTGTTCAGAACTTTAACAGATGAATTGGATTGCTTGTCTCCTGTTCCTACTTGTGTTTGTACTACTTGTACCTGTGATGTTACTGCAAAAATCTCTGAGTATGAACGAAATATTCGAATTAGCCAATTTCTTATGGGACTAAATGAAAACTTTACATCCATGAGAGGAAATCTACTGTTGATGTCACCCCTGCCTACTCTGAATCATGCTTATGCTCTCTTAACTCAAGAAGAAAATCAAATGGATTGTGCAGCTAAAATTTCACATTCCTCTGAGAATATAGCTATGCTTGTTAAGAAACCCTATAATAGCTATCAGAGAGGAACTAATTCTGGACGAAGAATGAATGACAGTGGTCTCATATGTGAGTATTGTAACAAAACTGGACACACAAGAGACAAGTGTTACTCCCTTCATGGCTACCCTTCATGGCATCCATTTCACAAACCAAATCCAGCCAACAATTATACCAGATCCAAACCTGCCTTTCAGTCAAAGTATAATTCTGCAAATGCTGGAAACACCTCAAAATATGCTGCTCAAGTGACTGCCAATCAAGCAATGGATGATGATTTGACTATTGTTCCAATTGATAAAGGTCACAGTGCTACTCCTTCTCAGACTGATGCCACAAATTCCAGCTTCACTCCTGCTCAATGCCAACAAATAATGCAATTGATCCAAACTGGATTGATGAAAACTGCTATGGTTGAATCTCCTAGTTCCTCACATCTAGCAGGTACTATCTCTACATCCTATACTACAAATGCTGTGTGTTTAAGTGCTATTGCAAATACGGCTTGCTGGATTATTGATACTGGTGCTACTGACCATATCACTCCTCATATGCATCTGCTTAAAAATCGTATACCTGTGACTACCAAATTCTTTCTACCAAATGGCATTATCTTATGCATCTGCTGTTACACATATAGGACATATCATTCTGCCAAATGATCTTGTTCTTATTTTCCACAAAGGCCCCAATGTATATAGCTGT
Organism: Ceratonia siliqua; assembly: GCA_034509205.1. Classification (NCBI taxonomy): domain Eukaryota; kingdom Viridiplantae; phylum Streptophyta; class Magnoliopsida; order Fabales; family Fabaceae; genus Ceratonia; species Ceratonia siliqua. Next base: position 2,807,095 of record JASKGM010000013.1, on the reverse strand, counting down.
ACCAATGTTCCAATATAACTTGCTATCTGTTAGCAAATTTACTAGAGATAATTGTTGTTCGTTGTCCTTCTCTGCATCTCATTGTGTTATGCAGGGCCCTACTTGGAAGAAGAAGATAGGGATTGGTAAATTGGAAGGAGGCTTATACACTTGGCAATTTCAAGATCTCTATATTCCTAAGTCTTTAAATACTCTGCTTCAAAATAAAGGTTGTGCTACTTCTATAATACCTAGATTTGATCTGTGGCATGCCAGACTTGGTCATGTTCCACCTCTTGTAATGAACAAAATTCCAATTAATTGTTCATTGAATAAACAATTTCATTGTGATATTTGTCATCTTGCCAAACAATCTCGTTTACCTTTTCCTCTTAGGGAAACTCATAGTAATACCATTTTTGAACTTGTGCACTGCGACGTGTGGGGACCCTACAGACAAATCACACATGGGAAATGTACTTATTTCCTTACCCTTGTTGATGATTTTTCTAGGGCCACATGGACATATCTATTTCAGTACAAAAGTAAAGTCTGTACCATTGTCAAAAATTTCCTTGCTTACATTTCCACTCACTTCCACTGCTCTGTTAAATTCTTTCGTACAGATAATGGGCCATAACTATAACGGTTTCAAAAACTTCAATCATTTTTCTTATCTCTTGGCATAATTCACCAAACAAGCTGTGTTCATTCTCCACAACAGAATGGTGTTGTGGAGAGGAAACACCGACATCTTTTGCAAGTTGCTCGTGCTCTTCGCTTTCAAGCTTCCCTTCCTCTATCTTTTTGGGGTGATTGCATCCTCACTGCAACCTATCTCATTAATCGTATACCTTCTATTAATCTTCAGCAAAAATCACCTTTTGAAATCTTATTCAACAAACCTCCCTCGTACTCTCATCTGAAAACTTTTGGGTGTCTTTGTTTTGCAACCAATGTTAATCCTCACAAAAACAAATTTGATTCTCGTTCCACCAAATGTGTTTTCTTAGGTTATGCCTATTCTCAAAAGGGATACCGTGTCTGCTCTCTTGACACTAAAATCACCTATGTCAGTCGTGATGTTGTTTTTCTTGAGCATATATTTCCTTTTTCATCTATTACTGTCAAAGACTCACCCACTGCACCATTATTCAATTCTCCTCTTGATGGTGTTATTTCTGATCACACTCCTCCCATTCCTCTTGTTCCTGAAACTCCACCTGAATCATCCACCACAAATACGTCCACTACTATCACTTCTGTTCCATCCATTCCCAACAATGTTCATGTTCCTAACACTAGACCCACTCGAACCAAAATGGTCCCATTAAGACTAAGGGATTATGGAGATCTACCTGCCTTCCTCTCTACTGCAATTCCTTCTTCTAATACTGAGGTGGGTTCTGTGTCTCAATGTCATGTAAGTTCTTCATATCCTTTATCCAATTCTCTTTCCTATGGTTTGCTTACCCCCAAATATGCAAGTTTTTTGGCTGCTACTGCAAAAATCTTTGAGCCCAGCACATATAAACAAGCAGTGAAGGACCCTTTATGGTGCAAAGCCATGGCTACTGAAATTGCAGCCTTAGAAGCTAACAACACCTGGAAATTGGTTCCCCTACCACCTGAGAAAAATGTTGTGGGCTGTAAATGGTTGTTTAAGGTGAAATACAATCCAGATGGCACGGTTGAAAGGTACAAAGCACGTTTAGTTGCCAAAGGATTCACACAAACAGAGGGCTTAGATTTTTTTGAGACATTTGCCCCTGTGGCAAAAATGACATCTGTTCGTGTTCTCATTGCCATCGCAGCACAGAAAAATTGGCTCTTGGATCAGCTAGATGTCACAAATGCTTTTTTACATGGAGAATTATGTGAAGAAGTATACATGGACTTACCCCCAGGATTTCATGTACCACACTCTTCTGGTTCTCCTATGGTTTATAAATTGCTCAAGTCCCTTTATGGTTTAAAGCAAGCACCCCGGCAGTGGTTTCTTAAGTTCTCTAATGTTTTGAAGTCATTTGGATTTGTTCAATCCAACAGTGATAATGCCTTGTTCACCCTTCATCGTCAACATCATTTTGTGGCAATCTTAGTGTATGTTGATGATATTCTTATTGCTGGTACTCAAAGAGCATTGATACAATCTGTTAAGCATAATCTGAGCACGCACTTTAAACTCAAAGTGATTATATTAGCGTTTACCCTCTCAAATATTTCCTTGGTATAGAAGTTGCTAGATCATCTTCAGGGATATACCTAAATCAAAGGAAATACACGATGGATATTCTGAATGATACAGGTCTTCTTGGTGCTAAACCTTCCATTATTCCAATGCAGCAACATCATGATCTATTGTCTCCAACTGGTAATGGTCATGAGAATGTTACTCAGTATAGGAGATTGGTAGGGAGATTAATCTACCTAACCATTACTAGACCAGATATTGCCTACTCGGTCCATGTCTTATCTCAGTTTCTAGCAGCACCAAAGATGAAGCATATGGATGCAGCTCAACAATTGGTTCGATATCTCAAACAAGCCCCTGGTCAAGGTATTTTACTTTCTGCAAAATCTGACTTGACTATGAATGCTTATTCAGATGCTGATTGGGGAGGCTGTTCTGAAACTAGGCAATCTCTGACTGGTTTTTGTGTTAAACTTGGAGACTCTCTTATATCCTGGAAAAGTAAGCGTCAGCACCTTTACTATTAAGGTCAAGGTCATCTGCTGAGGCAGAGTACCGTGCTATGGCTGATACATGCTGTGAAATAACTGGGTTAATTGCTCTTCTCTATGATTTTGGCATCACTAAAGTGACTCCAGTTACTCTACATTGTGATAATAAGTCTGCTCTGTACATTGCCAGCAATCCAGTTTTTCATGAAAGAACAAAGCATATAGAGATTGATTGCCATATTGTTCGAGAAAAACTGCTCAAAGGAATCATTCAAACTGCTCATTTGCCCACAACAGCTCAACCAGCTGATTTGTTCACCAAAGCTCTGGCATCTGAACAGTTGTTGTTTCTGTTATCCAAGTTAGGAATTTGCAACTTATTTGCCAATTCCAACTTGAGGGGGGATGATAATATTGTAAATACTATACCATAGGGGTCGCTCTGAGACCTCTTGTCGAGTGTAAACGCTCCTTGCGCCTATTGGGACAGTTGCGCAGTACTTCTATTCTGACTTTCCCCATCCCGTGGCTTCAAACGGCCGATGGGAACTTAGATGAGTCTCGGAACTCATTTCCCTCACTCAGTCTTTGACGTTGCTGTCCCCCTTCTCTGATTCCGTACTCACTTCCGTGGCACCTGCCTGAACAGACAGATCGTCAAATGGCGACGTATATAAAGAAGTGGCCGGTTCCTCACAAACTGAATTGCTTTCTCGAGTTGCTGTTGCCGAAGCTGAGCTTGAAGAGCTTGTTCTCTCCACTCTTGCTGCTTTCTTTGCTTCTGTTGAATGTAAGAGGGATGAAGGGCGAGCTTATTAGTAAAGCTCTTGATCCTCTATACCTGCCCGACTTGGGCATTTAGCTACGAGAATAACTCATCCCCTTTGATCCCGCTCGAGTGGGAAGCTAGGGAGCTAGGTGAATACCCCGATGAGACCCTTCTTTAACCCGACCTGAAAAGGAAGAGTTTGATTTAACTCTTTCACCTCTTAAACTCGTTCAAGCGGCATTCATCTTAGCAAGACTATTCTTTCTTATCTTCAGTCTTCAGACTCCCTTTCTGTCACCTCGGGTGGTCTAGATAACTCGCTCGTCGCTCCCTCAGCCGCTTCGACAAGATTCTCACCAACACCGCTAGTTATTACTTCGTGATTAGAAGTATTGATAGTCTGTCTGACGGTCTCAATATCGAACACCGGCAAAAGGAGGGGATTCATTGTTGTCCCATGCTCTGGAAGGCCATACAACCAAATGCAAAATCCAATAAGCAGCGGGGTCGCGATAAGAGTGAAGGCTGACCCTCTTCGAAAGAGGCAGGGCTACCGGTCTACGAATAGCAAAATAAGTATGGCAGACTTGAAGTTTTGTTGAGTAGAAAGGTTCATTAGAAAACTACCTTAAGTAGAATGGATGCAGGCCAATGCCAAGCTCTACAGGAAGGTGGAGCACTCAGTAGCCCTGCTCAATAGTCACTCTCTTTTTTCCTTTTGAAATCCGAGCAAGGTCTCTCTCTCTTGTTCTTTCTGGTTCCTCTTGGAAGACCTCGCCTTTGAGGCTAATTCGAAGAAGAAGATTCCGGGATAGTCCAACAGGGTGAACCAATTCTTATCCTTCGCCTCCCATCGCCCATGTTTGCAGAGACGAAAGGGAATCGGTCAGGCCTAGCGCTTAAGGCTTTTAGCTCCTCTACTGTTGATTTGATTTGTCACCTCGCTTCGTTTGACTTTCAACTATGCAAATAAATAGGCGGGGCTTATCATTGCGTTAAACTTCCTTTCAAGGAAATAGGCTTCTTCGTACCGTACTCGACCTTTGGATCAATATCCCATCCACCGCCCTTGTTCTCGATTGCTGCCCAGGAGGGCACTCTGGAGCAAGGTTTGAACGCGCTCGGCCTTGTCCACCCTTTCAGCTAAGTATCCCGCTCTTCCATTGAGTAGACAAGACAAACAAGGTAGCCATTCCCTCATGATGGAATGTCCCATACCATCCCAAGTCGTAAGCGACAACATGCCCAATCTGTCATAGCCAACTCGTTTGCTTCTACCAAGCTTGAGTCTTCAACCTTGACTCGTTGTTCACTTGCCAATTGCATCACCAACTGGTCAAGTGCTCAGCCTGTCAAGGTCTCTGCCAGAAGCGAAAGTTTCAACCGAAAATGGATTATCAAACTCAGGCAATTTCAGCACCGGATCAATCACCATCGCCATCTTCATTATAGATTATAGCAAAAGCCTTTTGACAAGCTTCAGACTAGTTCTAACACCGATCCTTCTTCAGCGGATCTGTCAAAGCCTTGCCTCCTGCCGAATCATCAGAGACATGGAATCACATTACTGTAATGAATGAAAAGGTTGGGTTGTCGAGTAATAGGGGGGATGAGTGGAGCTCCCAGACAGCGAGCAAAGAAAAGAGCAGACTGACAATGCAAGGAGGTAGGGGCCTAAATGAAGCTTCTTCCTTTCTAAGGAATAGAGCAAGAGCTTTGGAAGAGACAACGGACATGAAGGCCCTTGGTCCTATGGGAATAGATAAGTAAAGAAATGATCCGAACCAAGAGGTGCCGCACTCTAGCATCAGGGTACAGTGAGGTCCAATTGATGGATGCGATTGCCCTGTCTAAACGTTCCCAAATTAGAACCAACCCAAAACGATAGTTTATGTGTACATGCTGCCAGAGAATCCTAAGTCAATCAGACCATTAGTGAACAATAATTTGAATCTTTCTCTAACCGATGAAGCGAAGGATTTTATAGCTTAAACAAACGCAGAAAGAGGCGCAGCATATGCCACTGAAGAGTCAGCGGAATCAGAGCAAGAGGAGTGTTATTTACCAGAATCAGGGGAGCTCTAGGGTTTACGAATCAAACAAATGAGCCAAACCAATTCATACGAAAAAAGGGAATAAGAATCTGCTGGATCGGATGCCGCTGAAGCTGAGGCTGAGGCTTCAGCATGTGCATACGCATACGCAGATGAAGCAAATGCCAAAACGGAGATTTCAAGATCCGCTCTTTCGCTCGCCGAATCAGAAGATATTGAAGCATAGCGCTTTTCTTTTGATCTAGAGAGATTGATTCATTACCTGCGAAGACTAGGGTCAGTATTGGCAACAGTTCGTTATAGTCGTAAGAAATCTTTCTTCTTCGACCGCTGTTCGCGGGTTTCGCATCTCCCATTCATGAGACCGCTACCGCTTGGGCTAGCTATCCCTTCGCTCTGCCCTTTCCCTCTCTCTTCTTTTTCTGCGGATCTCAAGTATTGCTCTTCGTTCTGTCCGTTGTTGGGAGAACTATCAATACCGGGAGTAGAGGTGGAAGAAGACGACGCGGACGAGACGGATTGCCTTGGAGTACAGAAGAGTTCCTTGTCTGAATCTCCCTCGCGGGAAGCATGTGCAATAAGAGAGTCCGATGGATATTTTTGTATTGAAGAGGGGCCGGCATCACCCCTGTGCTTGGCTTGGTTAATTGTCTCGTTTCCTACCGCCATTTTCATTATGGTTCCGTCAAAGATAAAGATCCCGAAAGCGGATAGAATCCAAACCAAAAGGAACCATCCTTCACAACCTAAGCCCCTACTCAACAGGACTCGTCGACTTCCAAGAGAGCACCCCATTTTAGAAAGTAGGGACTGAAAGAAATCCATTGAGCCGAGTTTCAGACAAAGAAGATACAAAAGACTGGACATTGTTGCTACAAAGAGGAAAGGCATCGATTTCTTAAAAAGAAGAGTACCACCATGTTTGCCCAATAAGAAGACTTTCTGACTCAATCTTCGGAGTACCCGAAAATACTTGATCATCCGAGAATCCGCTATAAATCGATCCCACTTCTTAGAGACTACAGTTATTAAGGCTTGATACAAGTGTTGCATGGTTTAGCAAGAAATTAGAAGCTTCCGGGTATACTCTCGGTCTATTGACCATAATGAGCTGCAATAGTATGCTCAAAGATGGGAACAACCTTAAGCTGGATGAGGGTATAGGTATACCTACCCACCCAGACGACTCCCGATCATGTGACCTACTAATGGCCCCATGCTGGCCTTCCGCATCAACCAGTGCACCCCGATGCACCAACGTGAATCAAGGTCATAACTAGTTAGTCCATAAGCACTCGCCTAAGTGGACCAGATCAAGTCTGATCCAAGGGAGGGCACCTTAGGTAGACAAAATCCGCATTTCAAAAGCCTGGGATCCTGTTTCTTGGACGACTTTAGTAAAGGGAGAATGGCAACTGGGCCCTGCAGTGGTAGAACCTGGTGAACCGGGCGTACTCTTTCTTGCTCTTTCTTCTCTTATTCAATTTCTAGTTTGATCGAGAGCGGTACACTTCTCCCCAATATGAGATAGGTTGCAGCTATAGTCAGAACTCAAACTGAGCCAATTGGGTAATTATGACCTGAGGTCATGATTGAAAGCTTCACCGGACGGGCAGACCTCTAAGGATCCGGTAAACAGGGTAGCCCCAGGTACGCTTGGGACTGGATTGAATCCTTTTTTCCTAGTAGCGAACCTTTTACTCGTTCCCACAATCATCTTTCTTGTACCTCGATAACCAAATCCCACATGTACTATCACGAGGAACTGGCTTTTCAACTGAATGGATTTCCGGAACTTCTTCGAGTAGCTGAACTCATAAACCGAATTACCAGCTTTCCTTCTCAGAGGAATCTCCCTGAACCTAAATTCGGGTTAATGACCTATTCTCCTAGCTTTCCGATAGCTAAGTGCCAAACCTTCCTCCCAAAACCTTAACTCCCGAAGTCTCTCTATTCGCCCCTTCTTTCTAAAGAGTGCCTTGCCTACTTCTTCAAAAGTTGAGTTACCCAGTCCCTTCGATTTTATTATAAGGGTATGTCACCTCAATTCTCAGAATCTTTCTTTCCTTGGATAGAAGGTTTAGGCTTTCCAGGCTTTCAGTTCACAGTGAAACTACTAACGTCGAGTTTCTTTCCATACTTTCCCGCAGCCCCCAGGGAATATCCGGTTTAGGCTGATTACTCCTCTCCCTCTCAACCTGATTTATTTCATTTCAATGTAAACTTATTCCTCGGAACTGGAAACTGATCTAGCAGTATCGGCTGATTCCCTGTTTTCCACCCCTCTGCATGCGGTTAACTGCAGCTGAGTGCATCTCCCGAACCCTCCTGAGTCAATATCTCACCCTCCCCCCGACTCGACTAAGCTTACCCATCACTTCACTGATCTCCGCAACGCAAGGGGAATCCACTTCAAGCTTAAGTTAGACTTTCGGAGTAAATAGCTCTTGTCTTAAAGCTTAAGGAGAATGTGGGCAATCTTATTCTAGCAAACCTAGTGCTCAAGCCTAAAACCTTACATTCGAAAGCTTGTATTCTTATCTTTTTCGTTCGTGACTCATACTTTAAGTCACTTCACACCCCTGTAAGAGGTACAAGAAGATAGCATTCATTCCAGTTTTAGGACTGCGAGCCGCTTCACCACACTTTCAGAAAAGAAGAATGAAACCTTCTCAGAGCTTACGTTCTAAGATTAGTAAAGGATTAACTAACAGCTTTCTCTTTCCCCTCTCCATCTCCCTCCCTACCGGTCAGTTTAAAGAAAGTTCCCCACCTATTTCAACTCCAAACCTTTCAGTCAAACTAGTTCCATCGGAAAAGCATCTTATTCCCTCTCTCTATCACTCGTTTCGCCCCTCCTTTCCTTGCCTAGTTAAAGGAGGCTTTATCGACTTTAACCAATAGCCACAGAAGTGACAGCTTTCTTACTCCTCCGGAATCTCAAACTAGAGGAATCTCTTTTCCAAACCGGAATATCAAAGGAAAGGGATGAGTCAAGTCAGTCTTTAGATGCTTTAACTGCTTAACACCTATTGGTCGAGCAGGACCTATCCGTCCTAGTCTTGGTCGATACCAGTCTTTCCAGCCCCTTAGCTTAGTCGAGCTTGTACCTCCGTTCCGCTAAAGATTATTGAAAGCATGCCAAGTAGACTCTCCCCTCAATCATTCCCTTCGCTCTTCGCCCATAAGCTAGCTAAGAGCTACGTAACCCAATCCTTCTGAGTCAGGATAGTCCCCCCTTTAGAAGGCTAGTAACGGAACCAAAAAACCTAAATCGAGCAAAGCAGCTAAACCCCTCTCGTTAAGTCGGCTTCTGCCGGAAGCCTAACCTGAACTCGCTTACTTTGAGCTACTCCTTATGTTTGGTAGCTTCTGTAGTTGGTTGTTCTCCAGCTATCGCTCACCATGACCAGAGAACGAGCTCCTTCTTTCCTTAACCACTTGAGAAGGTAGCTCAACAAAACAAAGAGAACGAGTAAAGAAGCTAAGTAGTTTGTTGTTCTCCACCCCCAAGTTCTCGGTCTCCATCAATGGGGGGCTTGAGGGCTATTTCTCCGGAGGGAAGGGGCTGAGACAAGGAGATCTGCTTTCCCCCTATCTGTTTGTTCTTGCTATGGAAGTCTTTTCCAGGATCCTTGCCAAAGCTTCTAGTAATGGAAGGTTCTCTCATCACCCGAGGTTCACTACGTTCTCTTACTTAAAAAAAGAAGCAGCTGTTTCACTTCTTGTTGCTTATATATGAGTTAAGTCGTTTGCCCCTCTTTCGGTGGCCTCAGTCGGTTTGAGCTACCTGCTCATGGTTGTTACTACACCAGGAACGAGAAGAAGCTAGTGGTTTTGAACCATCAGGTGTAGAGGAGCTCGAACCATTGGTTGGTGCCGTTAAGTCGTTTACTCCTACACCTCTAACGGGTTTTAGCAAACCCTTAACTCAAACAAGTAGTAAGAGTGGTTTCAACCACTCCGATCACTACCTGAGCTGTTGTTTGAATGAATAATAGTAGGGCGTTCTTTATTGTTTAGGGAGTTCTGCCACTAATAAGGTCAGATACACTAGCCTCAGAGTATGGCTTGGTACGAGCTTTTCAAGTGGTGATGCCAGACCTTTTGTTGTCGAATCGTCGGTTTGAATTCAAAAAATGAAAGGTTATATAATAGTTCATATATTTCTAAATATGTTAACTTGTAATTTCACCATACTTGTGCAAATGATAAAAAAGTATTCATTTTGCGTCTATATAAGTATGAAAAAATCGAATGAAATTCATCTAATATTAATGAAAACATCAAAGTCATATTTCACAGCTATATAAAACGCTTCTTTTGAAGTGTGGAGTGTCGCTCAAGTGATGTTTTTCAAGTAGAGTATACTAGTGCGCTTGAGAGAACCATGTCGATAGGATGATCTTCACTCTTGGCTAGAGCATGCAAGCAAGATTGGTTGGATTAGCCTCAGTCAGATCACCGAGAACCGAAGTAGATCAAGGCTCTAACAATCTGTGTTTAGTTCAGTTTACTTTAAAAAATCCTTAGTTCATCTCTCGGTAGAACAAGGCACCTACCCCTATCTCTAAAGGGGTTCGACTCCCACAGGAGCGCACATTGCCAATCTAATTGGTACTTTCCTTTTATTGATTCTTAGTTCTTGCTGTCAATTACTGATTCTTTAGCGATGTCAAGCTATCACTTTTCCGTTGTCAATTTCTTTTTATCAAAGTCAAGTTTCTTAATATCTAAATTCTCACTCTTTTTCTTTTCTAGATACGGGAGACACTAGCTAAGCTTTTCTGTTGCGAAGACAGTCCGGGCAGTATTACTCTGTTAAAAGAGCTAAGGTTAAGGTACTCCTCCCCTGTATACTGAATAGGCTGAAGGCCAAGCTATTAAGGAAGGAAGTGCGTTCAGTCTATCTCTGTTAAAAGAGTTAAGCTATGGGTAAGGTACTCCTCATTTGTGACTAAGTATCCTCTATGTCTTAATAGTCATAGTGGGGGTCTCCCCCCGACAGGAGAACCTTTGTAACATACCCCGTAGTTGAACTTTATCTTGCTAGCTAACATGAGGTTGAGGGTATACTTAAGGTACCTTTTCAATGGCTTTCTTAAGGAGCTAATGGTTAAGGCTCGAGCGTATGTGGTTGGGCGAAATCTATCTCGTCCCTTAGCAGGAGGCTTTAGACTACGGCTCGTCATGCTTCTGAGTCGAACAGAACGACTTTCCTAAGGCCTGAACTGGCTTTGCCAGGGACGTGGAAACAACCGTTGAACCGTACTATCGACTTATTAGTATTTAGGCTACCTACCGCTTAGCAACAGACTGAAAGCCCCGTTCCGGTGGAACCCATCCTCACTTCCTTAACCCCGAAATAGCTCCTTTATTATAGCTGACACGCTAAGCGAAGTGTTTCCGTTTACTAAATTGCAGTTGAAAGCATTAAGTTAAGCTTCGACCCTTAACGAATCTGCTACGGGTGAGCAGGTAACTATATAAGGCAGCTTTCCCGGCGCGCTTTGTCTTTTGTCCTTGCCTTCTTTAACTGCTCGCTCAAAGGGCCTCGAGCAAACAATTGAGTCAACCGTCACCCGTGTGCCTTGGCCTGGCTTTCGATGATCAGAGTTGTTTGTCTTAATAGTAGTCCTTTCCGAGGACTAATTATGTTATGTCATTATTTGGAATTCCCATCAGAGAGGCTCACAGGAGCCCTATTGGTTCCATGAGCTGGTCCCTGCATAAAGCATATTATCTTATCTAAGGAAAACGAGGACTCTTCACTTAAAATTTAAAGGAGAGTGAATTCCATATTCTTTCTTTCAATCAATAGAACCGATAGGCATGAGACTGCCCATTCTGAAGTCAGCTTTCAGTTAACATTCCTTGAGTAATCGTGAAATAAACTAAGGAAACTCGCTCTTCATCCTATCCATCCTCTAGCTACTTTCTATACGAAATATGAGAGAGCTTGAAAAAGAGACTTTCCCTTAACCTTAATACAACAGCTGAAGTAAGCTTTGGTTCTTCGAGAAGCGTTAGCAACAGAAAGAGCTCTTCTTCTTCTAAAGCGAAAGCTCAAGTGTCTCATGCCTCCCCGTAAAGAGTATCCAGGAGCTATTCCGTTTAGGTCAAGCAAGTACATAAACAGCCTTCGGTTATTCGCTTGGCAGCATTTGATAAAGTATGGAAAGAAAGGCAAGCGTAGTGGACAAGTAGGGGGGTTTCAAGTATCTCGTTTTTGTTCAAAACAAAAGGAAGAACCTAACGGATCCAACGCAACCTTGGGGCTACGACTGGACTTTATCGGCTCAGAGCACCTTAATACAGGTGGAAGTACTTACCTTTTCTGGAATTTCTTCGGTACAACGTCTTCCCTAATGAAAATGGCAAGGTCGGCATCTAGCCGTTAATTATAGGGGGGGCTATTGGGGGTTCAACTCCTTCTTAATCTTTGCAGGGGAAGAAGATGGGCTTCACTACTTATTTATGCTGGGCAGAAACCTATACTCTTTCTTGTGTGTAATGAGTAGCTACTAGTTAGAATTCATTCTTATCGGTGTTTAACACCAACTCCTTTTATAAGCTTTTTTAAACCATAGGGCCGGGACCTTCGCTTCCTAAGCCGAGTCTGTTGACTGAGTAACCTAAGCCGAAAAGGTGGCCTTAATCGATAGGGATGGTTACTAAGCCGAATCCCCGGAACGAGGACCACTAACTAAACTCTTTGAATCTGTTACTAAACCTGTCTTTGTTTGAGCTCTATGCCTTTGCGCGCTAAGGCTT
>JASKGM010000013.1:2771842-2784509 GCA_034509205.1 Ceratonia siliqua | reverse complement strand
CTTCAGCATAAGTGAGGCAAAAGAAATAAGAAATTTGGGATGAGATGGTTGAGGGTATTAAAGTAAAAGAAAAAAAAATGGGTAAAAGTAAAAGTTAAATGATGATTTGAATTTTATCTTCATTTGTTTTTAAGTTATTTATATAATTTTGTATAATATTTTTTATCAATTTTTTAATTATATAACTAGATTATGTTAACTAAAATCGTTAACTTTAATCTTCAATTAAATGGTATATGTTAATTTAATTAAATTATGATAATTTATAATACAATGTATTATAATTAATAAATTAAGAGAGAAAATACAATGACGATTACTATTATAATAAAAAAGTGTAAAATTCCCTAAAATTACTATTAAAAGTTTCAAGAAACAAGAGTCTTTTTGTATGATTTTTTAGAAAGAGACAAAATTCTTTTTTATGATTTTCAAGAATTTTGAGAAAAAATTTAGAGGAAGTGAAATTAAAATCCTTTTTTATTTTTATAGTTTTTTTAATAAAAGGAAGTTGAAAGTCAAAATCTTTTATATTTTATGAAAATTTCGATAAACGGAGAGAGTAAATTTAAAACTCTTTTTCACTTTTAAGAATGTATATAAGGAAATGAGAAAAATATAATTAAAGCTCAATTTTATTTCTTAAGATTTTTGGGAAAAATGAAAGAAAAGTAAAAGTATTTAGATTTTTAGGATAAAATTTGAAACTCTTATTTATTTTTATAAATCTGAAAAGACATTAATTAAAATAAAATGAGTCATTGGAACTCTAAAACAATATAGGATAAGATGTTAAAGCCCAAAATGTTATTAATGTGACTAATCAGTACATGAGCTTAGGGAGACTTATTGTCATTTCATGGCCTAATAAGTAATAACTGACCCTACTCTAAAAAACACAAATAAAAAAAATAAAAATAACGCTTAGTTGGTGCTGGTGTCTATGCGCAGTTGTGTTTAAAAGCATTATACAATCTGCAAACAAAATATTGCAAATAATGGAGGAAAGAAACTACATAACCCGATTGTAGTCTTTCTTGCCGAAGCTTTTTCTATCCCCACAACAATGGTCCTCCAAATACCCATTCGACTGAGGTCACATATTCACGATAAATCACAACAGTATGAAGTTAATATTCATTCTTGGACAACAAACACTAAAAATGAAGTTAAATTCATAAACCACATTGCTAATTCCTCTAATATCAAACAAAGCTAGTTCCAATAACCAAATTTTATCATGAACATCCACATAGAACACAAAACCCATGCAGCAACATCAAAGTTGAGATTATGCAAAAAAAAAAAAAAAAAATCAAACAATCAAGAATCAAAGCTAAGAGAATTTGAGAATAAATCTCAAAATCACAGCATCAAAACATGTTTCCATTCCCCAAATTAAACCCCAAACTAATAAATACCCCCAACACAAAATACAACAACTCCATATCCATCTACATGAAACAAACCACCCAAACCCACAAACTAGAACAAGAGGCCATTCTTTTCTACGACTTAGAAGGGAGATGAAACCAACCATAAAAAATGCATCATCATATTTGATTAACTGAACTGAAATAGACTAAACAGAGAAAATAATCTAAGCATAACATCAAATAATAAGCAATGGAAAGCCTGTTTCTCTTGAAAAAAAAAAATCCCATAGAATTAAAAGTCAAAAGCAACTATGGGAAACAACTAGAGGCAAAACATAGAAATAAACCCATAAAATCAAAGAAGCCAAATCCCATAATCAAGCTTTAAGCCAAAGAATCTAAACCAGGTATCATAATTGAAATAACCTGAACATATTAGACAAACCCCTTTCACTGAGCCAAAAGAAATCAAGTCAACATAAGGATGTATAAACGAGCAACTACTTAACTGAGCAAGGAGACTTGGACAAATGAGCAAGAAGACTTGAAGAAATGAGCAAGCAGAAAACATGGTATAGATCTTAAAACTCGTATTGGCTAAGATAAAAAATTCAGAAACTGTTCACACGAGAAAAATCAATACTAAAGAGTCTCTCTACAAACTCAATGTATCTTCTAGAAGACTTTTTAAAAAAAAGGAATTGTCTTTTGAGACCTACAATATTTTAATAGTAACATTTTGAAAAGACAATTCATCTACTATTTCAAAGTTTTCTTGTGCAGATAGGAAAACAGAAGATAAGGAGCAGTGATTGTACAACAGAAGAATTGTCATTCTTTTCAAACTTTTGAAGCTCCAAGGACTAATGTGAAACTAGATCAAAACTTGTAAAAAATGTCAGGTGCAAGAAGTCTTCATGTAGGAACACTATGTGAATCAGAATAAATATGAAAATAGTTTTTAGTGCATTTCAACATAACGCTATGTCTCCAACGGCCATGAATTCAGTGTTCGAATATATCATTATAAATAACCAGACATCTAGAAGAAACAAGTATAGAGATACTAGAAAGAAATGAGAATATACTACTTGTCTTGAGCTTCAATAGAGATATATTCTTCATAAAGCCTTACTTGTACAATCATCTTGAGGGAGCCTTAAGCTTACTTGCAGTTTTTCAAAATTTATTTTGTGAGGTTTTCTAGGTTTGCTTTTGAGGAAAATTTAGTCTTTGAGAGGTTTACTGGTTAGGTTGTAAAAAGCCAAGTGATCTGAGCTTATGTTAAAGTTTTTATAGGTTCTTGAGTTGAAAAAACCTAGTGATTGAAAGGTTGCCCAAGGTGGTAGTAAAAAGCTATGGGGGCTTGAACATGTGAGTGAGTTTCGGTTGCGTTCATGGGAAAAACTTAGTGAAGAATAGGATAACTAGGGTTTTGGTTGCAAAAGTTATGCTAGCTTGTGCCTGTATTTGTGATTACTTTTATAGTGAAATTCCCTTGCTTTGTGCTTGAGGAGTGGATGTACGATCTAACTTTTGTTAGATCTGAACCATTATATATCTTGATATGATTCTTTGTTGTCCTTGTCTCTTTATTAATGTCTAGCACAAATTTTTTTTTCAGGCCTGGTTACTTAAAGAACTTTCAACTCTGAATTTGATATCTTGTTTTCACAAAATAATTTTTAAGTAAATACCTCTGTAAGAGTTATCATCAGAGATATACATTTTTTGTATTTTGAAAGAACTTACTCTAAGAAATTATCTTTCAAAATTGGTTTTTAAAGTTATATGGAGTAGGGAAACCAAGTTTTCTAGTTACTCATTTAAGAAAGTATTTCTACCTGCTTGAAAATTTTAAAATTCTAGAGCTCCCTATTCAACCCCCTTTCTTGGGTGCTTAGTACAATTTGAACTAACAATTGGTATCAAATCACTAGTCTCTATTTTTCAGGTTGAACAGCCTAGAGCAAAGATTCTAATAGTAGCATGAATTTTGGTAGTATGGTAGAAGGACACTCCACCACCAGACCACCATTCTTTGATGGCAACAACTATACTTTCTGAAAAGAAAGAATAAAGATCTTTATTGAATTTATTGACTATCAAGTATGGCGTGCCATTGAGAATCGTCCCTATGTGCCTAGAAAAACAATTCAAGATGTAGTCATGCATAAACCAGAAGAAGAATGGTCTGAATGAGATAAAAAATTGTTGGGAACTAATGCCAAAGCAATCAACCTCATGTATTGTACAGTAAATGCTCAGGAATACAGAAAGATCTCCATATGCAAAATAGCAAAAGAAATGTGGGAGAAACTACATCTAACTTATAAAGGAACTACAAAGGTTTGAGAAACCAAGATTGATATGCTAGTTCATGATTATGAATTATTCAAGAAGAAAGAAAATGAGAAGATTGAAGATATGTATGAAAGGCTATCCAACATCATCAATGATCTAGATGTATTGGGAAAATCTTACTCCAGCAAAGATCTAGTTGGAAAGGTACTGAGTGCTTACCAAACCCTGGCAGGCCAGATAACAGCCATTTAAGAAGGAAGCAATCTGAATGAAATGTCTTATGATGAGTTACAAGGCAATCTAATTGCCTATGAGAATAATCTCATGAGAGATGAAGTTGAAAGCTCGCAGGAGACAAAAGCATTGCTCTCAAAGTAGCAGCTGAAGAAGAAGCAGTTGATGGAAGGACAGAGAATGACATTGCTCTCCTTACCAGAAGAATGTACATATTTTATAAAAGAAACAGGTTCTACAATAAGAAGCCACAATTCAAAGGAGATAACTCAAGAGATTAGATCACTTGCTATGAATGGAAGAAACTAGTACATGTAAAAGCTGATTACCCGCTACTCAAGAAAAAATAATACAAAAGGAAAGAAAAAGGAAGCCATGATGGCATACTCAACATGGAGCAAAGATGATTCCTCTGATTCATTTAACAGTGATTATGAGGAAGAAGAGCAAGCTTCCAACCTATGCCTAATGGCCAATGATCAACCAAAAGATGAGGTAAATGAACTCGACACCTCTTACTTCTTTGATGAGTTACAAGAAGCCTTCAACTTATTTTTTGGAAATTATATGAAGTTAGGGATGAAACATAATGCACTTAAGGAATCACATGACATAAGTACTTCTGAATTATAAAATTTGAGAAAGGAGAATCATTCATTAAAAATGAAAAGTAGAGAACTAGAGGTTGAAAATGAATCTCTCAAGAAAAGAACAGAGTCCTTAGTTAATGATCTTGCAAAAATTTACATCTACCTTAAAGAGACTAGATATTATGCTAGGGACACTGAAGAATCCTCTTGATAATATTGTTCTAGGACTTTATCAAAGCCATTCAGAGAAAAATCAAAAAAGCTTTCCTCTTGAATTTAAAAGAAAACCAAAAATTTACTCTTACATAAATAAGGAAAAGTTCAAAAGTAAAAAGATATGTTACTATTGCAGTAAAAGTGAAAATATGATAAAAACATGTGCTGACAAAAGAAATTCTTATAAAAAGGTTAAGCAAATATAGGTTCCTAAAGGTGTCTTTGCATCTAAAGAAGTAACTATTAACCCTCAAGGAACCAATTTAGTTTGGGTACCTAAGATTAGTTGAACATTTATTTGCATGTGTGCTTGAGCTTAAGATACAAGAAAGAACAATGGTGTCTTGACAATGGGTGCTCAAAGCATATGACAAGTGATGCCACAAAATTCTATTACCTTGAAAGACAATAAGGAGGGTAAAATTATCGATATTAGTAAAATCCCTATAAACACTTCTTTTACTATTGATCATATTTATCTAGTCAATGGAATAAAGCATAATCTTCTTAGTATAAATCAATTGTGTGACAAGGGACATAAGGTAATCTTTTAATCATCAAAATGCATTGTTTTTAACATCCATGATGATGACATTCTGTTTTTTGGTTTAAGGCAAGAAAATGTGTATGTAGTGCACTTGGAAGACATTTCTTTAAGATCATTTGAATGTCTTGCTTCAACTATTGAAGAAAACTGGTTATGGCAAAAAAGATTTGGTCCTACAAGAATACAAAGCATGGGTGGAAAAATATATGACTTAGTCATTGTTTATAACTTTTCAAGATTTACTTGAGTTTTCTTTCTAGCTCATAAAGATGAAAGTTTTAATATTTTTGAAAAGTTCTACAAGAAAGTTCAAAATGAAAAGGGAGCTTTTATCAAAAGCATTAGAAGTGATAATGAAAGAGAATTTTAAAACATGTCTTTTGAATGTGTGAAAAGCTTGGCATTGATCACAATTTTTCTGTTCCAAGAACTCCTCAGCAAAATGGAGTTGTGGACAGGAAAAATAGAACTCTTCTTGATATGGCAAGGACAATGTTATGTGACAATAAACTTCCTTAAATGTTTTAGGCTGAAGCAACGAACACTGCTTGTTATATCTTGAATAGATGTTTGATAAGACTTATCCTAAAGAAAACCACTTATGAGCTATAGAAAGGTAGAAATCCTAACATTAGCTATTTTCATACTTTTTGATACAAATGATTTATCCTCAACAATGACAAAGACAATCTAAAATTTTTTTTGCTAAAACTGATGATGGAATATTTCTTTGATATTCTACATGAAGTAAAACATATAGAGTGATTAATAAAAGAACTTCATCTCTAGAAGAAACCATTCATGTTATATTTCATGAAACTAACACCTCTTCTCTGAGCAAGTAGAAGTTAACTCTTTTAGATGAAGAAGATGACTGTAAGGAATTACATTCAAAATGAATGAACTGACAACAAATGAAGGAACTGCAACTCAAGAAATACATTCTTAAACCAACAGAGAAAAAAGATTTTGATAGAGAGCACTAAGAAAAATACATATGATATTGAGCTAGTAGAAACATCCTTTA
The DNA here is from genome assembly GCA_034509205.1 of Ceratonia siliqua. Taxonomy (NCBI): domain Eukaryota; kingdom Viridiplantae; phylum Streptophyta; class Magnoliopsida; order Fabales; family Fabaceae; genus Ceratonia; species Ceratonia siliqua. The sequence goes on along the minus strand of JASKGM010000013.1, from coordinate 2,778,215 downwards.
GAGTTCAAAAAGAATAAAGAACAAACTCTGCTTAACCAATGGAATCTATAATTGGAGATCCATCATAGGAGTAAACACCATATCATCATTAAAAAACATGAATCACATGGCATTTATGCCACAAATAGAGCCCAAAAACATCAATGTAGCCCTAAAAGGTGAAACTTAGATACTGGTAATGTACTAGCTCCATCACATCAATCAGTCATAAGAATCAACTAGGTTTTTATAAATAAACTTGATGAATCAAGTAATGTGATAAGAAACAAAGCAAGGCTAGTTGCTAAAGGATACAATCAGTAGGAAGGTATTGACTATAATGAAACCTTTACACCGATAACTAGATTGGAATCAATTAGAATGTTACTTGCATTTACATGTTGTAAAGGGTTCAAACTTTTTCAAAAGGATGTCAAAAGTGCTTTCTTAAATGGTTCTCTAAATGAGAAAGTGTATCTGAAACATCCTCCTAGTTTTGAACAATCAAAACTTCCAAATCATGCTTACAAATTAACAAAAGCTCTTTATGGACTAAAACAAGCTCCTAGAGCTTGGTATGAAAGATTAAGGTCATTCTTAATTAATCACAATTTTTCTAGAGGAGCAATTGATACAAAATTGTTTACTAAATCCACAAAACATGACATTTTAATTGTTCAAATATATATGGATGACATTGTGTTTGGATAAACTAACGAACAGTTTTGCAAAGAATTTTCTACTTTGATGAAAAGTGAATTTGAAATGAGCTTGATGGGAGAAATGTCTTTCTTTCTCAGACTTTAAATTAAACAATCTCAAGAAGGAATCTTCATCAGTCAATCTAAGTACACAAAGGACCTTCTTAAGAAATATCATTTAGACAAAGCAAAACCAACAAAGACTCCTATAGAAAGCTCTACCAAATTAAATAAAGATGAACAAGGTAAAGTTTATCAAAAGGTGTATAGAGGTGTGATTGGATCTCTTCTTTATTTAACTGCTGGTAGACTTGATATTGCCTTCAATGTATGTTTATGTGCTAGATTTCAAATAGAACCCAAGGAATCACATTTAATTGTTATAAAAAATTTTATATTTCTTCTTGGCACCCAAAACTTAGGTCTATGGTATCAAAGGAGCAATAATTTTGAACTTACAGGATATTCAATTGTTGACTTTTGAGGAAGCATAATTGATAGAAAAAGTACAAGTAGAACATGTTAGTTCTTAGGACATTGCTTAATTTCTTGCCATAATAAGAAGCAAAACTTGGTTACTTTTTCTACAACTGAGGCCGTATATGTGGCTTCTGGAAGTTGTTGTGCACAAATTCTCTAGATGAAATAGCAGCTAGACGACTTTGGTCTAAAATTTGAAAACATTCCAATAAAATATGATAATAGAAGTGTCATAAATCTTTCTAAAAATCCCAACAATACTCTATAACAAAATGTATAGAGATTAGACATCACTTTCTAAGGGATCATGTTTAAAAGGGAGATATTCAATTGGAATTCATTAGCATTGAAAATCAACTAGTAGATATCTTCACCAAACCTTTGAGTGAAGACAAATTTCTAAATATTTTAAGAGAAATATGTATGTCCAATCCCTTGCGAAATTTTGTTGGTTGCTCATAATGTGGTTACTCTATTTGGATGCTCGTTTATTAGATTGCTCTTTATGTTGGTTGCTCAAAACAAAGATGGTATGCTTGTATAGATCGACTATTCGTATTCGTATTCATGTGCTTTTATTTATATTCCTTTCAATTTAAAAATACATTGTTATGATTGCTTTGGAAATTGGAATTTTTGCCAATTGCTTCTCCTCTCACATCAAATTAATATTAAGTTATCATAATGGGTTTTAAGTGCTACATGTGAACACGCGCGCTCATATTACACCTCTTCATCTTTAACCGTAAAAAGACACACATCCCTTCCTCTAAAAACCTAACTCCTTTGAACCCTAAAAGACTCTCTAAAGAACACCATTCAAAACACTATAACCTACACTTAACATTAACCTTCTCTTTAACAATTGCATCCTCTTTAGAAAGGAAGCTTGATGACGCTGCTATAACTCCATCAAAAAAGAAGATAAAAATGAAAGTGGTGTATTAAAAATGGAATTAGGTTAAACCTTCCATTCATCATAGTTAGTCACATGAAAGCATGCCTAGACAAAGACAGAGTTGAATTACCCTACAAAACTGTTATTACCTTGTTAGCTAAGGATGCAAAAGCCTATCTTGATAGGCTAGAGAGTTAAGTAGCCTCAAACAAAGGAACCTTGTTGTATATAGTTTTTAAGCCTATGTGATATTGGTACAAGCATGAATTTCAAAAAAATACAATAAAACCATGCAAGAGAACGCAACGGATTGATAATCACATAAAACATACACGAATTGCATAGATTAAGTAAAAATAGAATTATACTTTTGAAGTCGTTGGGAATTGTTAAAGCTTCTCTACCAACCGCATTGACCACCTATTATTTGTGAAATCTTTAAATCTAAAGAACCTTTAGTGATGAGAGGTGAGAAGAACAATAATAGAATATATGATAGCTTTCTAATGTTTGTCAATTTGAAAGCCTAATGGAAAACTCTCTCACTTCTGAATATGGCATCAATCACTCTTAATCTTTTTCTTAAAACCTCACACCACTCACTTTGTAATTTTTCTCTAAGCCTCACGCCAACCTACATGTATTCTTGGTTGTGTGTTGGATGGCTAGTGGTTAGATTAAATTTATATTAACCTAGCCTCTAGTCTTTTAGCTGTAGTCAAATACTTAAAACCTTAGAGGCCTTCCAAGTTGACGGCATCTTTATAGTTTTATTAGATAAAATTTAATATTATATCAAATAAGAACCTCCATTATTTATTTGATATGTCATGATTTCATTTAACAATTAAATAAAATAACTTCTAGCTTTCCCATTGGCCAATGATTAGTGTGCTTGGATTAAAATTCTAATATTAGAATTTTAGACTTGGTTAAACTCCTTAACCACTTAGTCTTTTGGTGTATGTAAGACACCCTAGAAACATGACTCTTCATAATTCTAATCCTTTAACACTGACTTATTCTTGTTAGAATAATTCAAATTGATCAAATCACATTTGAATTCCAAGAGTGGTTGGATATGACCCATGAGTTTTTGGGATTTTTACTTGTTTCAAAATTTCAACTAAGACAATGGTTGTCTTAATTATGATATCCCTTGTCTTAAAATTACCTTGTCTAATTAAGACAACTCTTGTCTTAATCAAGACAAGTAATATAAGAATTCTTCTTGTCTTTTTAATACAACCTTTGTCTTAATTAAGATAAGTAATTCTCACACTATTAAGCACACTTAAAACAACTTTTGTCCTACGGAAATGTTTGTCTAAAAATTACGAGACAACTCTTGTATCTTTTAAGACACCTTTATATCACTTAAGACAACTCTTGTCTTAATATAAGTTTTGTCCAAATCAAGATAACTTTTGTTTTAATCAAGACAAGCCCTAAAACACTCAAAGGCATCATATACACTTATCCAAATTGTTCTTCTAACTTAAATGGATTGAATTCTACAAAGCTAGGACATATGAATTTCAAGCTCCAAAGATTATCTTAATCTCATTAAAGACAACCCTAGTTCATTAACCATGAAATCATTTCACCATATATTCATGGTTGCACTTTTGAAAAACCTAAAATTATGAGAAGCCAATATCTAGTATTAGTTGTCCAATTGCAAGCTACGTGTTTATGAACCCTCCTAGGCATCCATTGAGACAAGGTAAAATTATTGTTTTACCTTTCATTTCAACTTTGTCCCCTAGTCTCAGATTTCATTCGATACGTTACTACATACTTCTATAACATATCTAAAAGATATAAGGAAATGATGAATTGCTAATTCATCATTCACTAGGCCTAGGTTTATCACATATATTCCTGAAATCACTAGAAGTGATTCTTGTACATTAAACTCCATTTCTTGGATACATATTCCCTGATGTTCACTTTAACTATGATCCCAACATACATAGTTTTGATGAACGTGGTGTGATGGTCTTACTCTTAGTATATTAAAGATCATAATGGACATGAACACGAGTCCACATTACATCAGGATTTCAGTTCTGCCACAAGTAAACGAACAAGTGTGAGTTCAAGTTTTAGTAACAATATTTAACTTGAGCTGGATATCTTACCGAATTCCAATTCATATATCAGTGTCAATGCTTGAAGTCAACCACTTTAATGGTTTGAGATTCACCATTCTCTTAAAAGAGAATACTACTCCTTCAATTGAGGCAATCTGGACACTGCAGTCTTCGTTGAAAAGAATAACCAGCTTTATTCAGTGACTGTGAATAGTTTTTGACTAATCCAAATATACATATCTCCCTTACATAATCTTTATGCAAATGTATCTTGGTTTATTTAGAATCTTGGTATCTTAATAGCTAAAATACAAAGCTTACTAAATAAACTCTTTATTTAATTATTAAAATGTATCAATCATTACATGATTTGGGAATAAACTTGTTTTCCAAAGCATCATATTCTAAGCAATCCCCCATTTATGCTAAAGCAAGTGTGACATGTCCCTAACCCCAGTGCTTCTAAATGACCCTTAAAGCTTTTTTGTGAAAGAGTCTTGGTAAATGGATAAGCTAAATTCATTTCTACCGTTATTTTGGTGATGACCACCTCCCCATGTTATACAATCTCTTGTATGAGATGATAATTTCTCTCAATGTGTTGGTTGCTCTGTTTTCTTGAGGTTCTTTTGAATTAGCCACAGCTCTACTGTTATCACAGTAGAGAGTGATAGGCTTATTCGCATATGGAACCACCTTAAGGTCCATAAGTAAATTGTTCAGCCAAACAACTTCCTTTGTAGTTTCATAAGTTGCAACATATTTCCCTTCCATGGTGGAGTCAGCAATGCATGATTGCTTACTGAGCCTGATATTGAGTTCTTAGAATAAACATTAGACTTAAAAATATGAATTAGTGTATCCGATTGGAACTAGGTCTTCTAGAATATACCAGCATGTAATTCTTCGTTCTAGGAAAATACTTGAATATACAGTTGACCGTAGTCTAGTGTTCTATGCCAGGATTTGATTGAAACTTACTGACCAATCCAACTATGAAGCATATGTCTAGTATAGAACAAAGCATGGCATACATGAGACTTCCCATAGCTGATGCTTTAGGAATCTATCTCATTTGCTCAACTTCCTAAAGAGTTTTAGGTGATTGCTCCTTAGAAGGCTTGATTCCATGCTTAGAGGGTATGAAACTTGTCTTACAATCCTGCATGATTAACTTTGTCAATGTAAGTTACCTGGGTTAAAGCTATCTGCATGTTCTTCTAATCTCTTATCAATTGGATCACAAGAATATAACTAGCTTCCCTGAATCATTCATTTCAAATTTTTGATTCAATCATCCTTTTATTGTAGATAACATCTCTACATCATTCTCAATTAGTAGAATGTCATCTATATAGAGTACTAGGAAAACAACCTTACTTTCCTGAATCTTTTTATAGATATAGGATTTGTCTGTATTTTGTTGGAATCCATATGATTTAACAGTAGAATCAAATATTATATTCAAAGACCTGGAGGCTTACTTAAGTCCAAAAGTGGACCTATGCAACTCGCAGACTTTATGCTCCTAGCCCTTTTCAATGAAATTATCTAGTTAAGCCATATGAATGTGTTGTTCAAGATCCCCATTTAAAAATGCAATCTTGAAATCCATCTGCCATATCTCATAATTAAGATGTGCATCTATGAATAATAGAATCTTGATGGATTTGAGCATAACGACTAACGAGAAGGTTTTTTCATAGTCGATACCTTCCCTCCAGGTATAACCCTTAGTAACTAGCCTAACCTTGAAAGTCTCTACCTTTCCATCAAGTCATCTCTTTCCCTCATAAATCCACTTGCACCCAATGGGTTTTATCCTTTCAGGTGCATCTACAAGAGTCCAGATTTTGTTGGAATGCATATATTCTAACTCTGATCTCATTGTGTTTTACCAATATTTAGCATCAACATTACTGATGGCATCCCTATATGTAACAAGATCATATTCATGTTCATCTGAGAGAGTTATTATGTGCTCTCCCAGACTTAATTATCTAGCAGGTTGTCTAACAAATCTCTCACTACGGCGGACTACCACTGAATCATATTCAACTCTTAAATCTGAGTTTATTATAACTTCATCAATATTAACATTTGATTTTGATTGTAAACACCTGATTTTGTTCTTGGTAAATTTTAAAATTTTTGAAAATAGACAAATTTAAGGCATTAGGAAAATATAACAAAACAAGGAAATATGGTAATATTAACCA